>CM050404.1:16773633-16994919 GCA_027580255.1 Therioaphis trifolii | reverse complement strand
CAGTTTTTCGATCGTTATTCTTGATTACTGGAAAAACTATGGAGATTTTGGAAAAATGACCTCTCTAAAGTACCATCTCAGTTCAATTTCGAATCTAAAGAGTTGCTGGACGAAACTTTTGGATAAGGATTTCTATACGAAAAAGTGTTTACAGAAAAAAAAAAAGAAAAAAAAAAAAATAATAAACATCATTGTAAAACCATAAGATCCTTCGCTTCACTCAGAATCTAAAATAATCTCACGACCGTTTTCAAAGTAAGATTTTGAATAAACGTGAAAAACATTACTTATCATGTTTTGGTTGAGGACATCCAAATTAAACAATTTCGATAAATCAACTATGTTCCACACAAATTTAAACTTGTATGCATTTTTTTTTAAACACCGATTTGTATAAAGCAATAGCGAATACCTATATGTATTTCGTTTTCGAACTCCAAATTTCATAATTCAAGGAAGCATGTAATCGTACACGAAATTAACAAATTATCAGAAACAATGTCATTGGTTTAGGTAGGTATAACATTCGACTATAAGTGTTCTTAAAATTACAACATATTCAAATTCTTATACCGCAAAGGCACCGGTCGAGGTCCTATGTGTGACCTTTTTTATGAAAATATGTTGAAAACAGAGTAGGGCGAAATTTTATCTAGTTAAATATTCGAGTAAATATGTACTCGAAGAAAAAGCTATTAAAATAGCTTTCAAAACTAATTATTCGAATAAAATATTATTCGATAAGTTCCCGTTTAATTTCTTTGATTAAACTTTAATTGGTAATTTGAAACACGCAAATATTAAAAACAATAAATTAGGCGATTGTCAATTTTATTTAATTTCAAATAAATGCATAAATCATTAGTATTTCATAAAATATCGTTACTTGAATATTCCTTTATGTGAAATTCTTCACAATAGTCCTGAACACCTTTTTCATTACTCCAATCTACAATGTACAAAAAATACAAATATTGTGACAGTCGTAACACAAGTACTTTTTAGTTATTAGTTATTAATTTATAACAATTTATTTAGAGAGTTTTGTGAACTCATTTCCCTAGACTAATTTTCATCCAAGTCAAATTAAATTGTTTATTGGTATAACAAATAATTATAAATTTGATTTTATATTTATATTTATAAATGTCATAACTAAATTTTCGATTCTGAATAAACCGAAAAATCACTTGGTTCTATGTAATCTATCTGTATTCAATTCTGTGTATATTTTTCGTCTTTTTTTTTAAAGGAAACTTTTTGACGCAGTAATTTTAATCGCAAAATGTCGTTTCAGCTTCTCTATAGATAAAAAATCGAACTTTGATTTCTAGTTTAATATAATCACAAAAGTCATGCATGAAACCGACGTCGTGTAAATATTACCGGTATATTGTAAATTATGTAAATATATAAATTATGTTATACTGTAGAACCTCGATTATCGGAGCTAATTGGGACCGCACCTAGTTCAGATACGCAAAAGTTCGGATATTGGAAATAATAAAATAAAACATTTTTAAACAGTCAAATACTCTATATTTATTATTATTATTATTATTATTATTATTACTAATATTTATGTAGTAAAAAATGTCTGCAATAATCTCACTACATATTTACTCATTTATGGTCCAAATTTCACGGAAAATAAATTAATGAATTATTTTTTCGACGTGTTGGAATTACGGTTCTAATGATTCTTTTATGTAAAATTTAACATGAACTTTATTGTTATTTCATAAAAATGTTTTTTAAGTATTATAATTTTTAATTTTAACTCATGAGAACTGAAGATATATATAAATACACGCTTCTTTATGTTTACCCTTAGATATATTTCTACTTTCATTACGATCGGGTGCCTTTTTTTTCCAAAACCCCTCCCATTGCATAACCATGGTTACACCACATGTAATAAACTAGAAACAAGTCAGCACGCATGAGTGTTGTATGTTATTTACAAGAAACTAACTAGACTTGGATTTTATACAGTTATTATTTCGATTTATACCCGATTTGCCGAAAGAAAAAAGTTTTTTTTTTTTTTAATTCCTTTTTAGAGATGTATTATTTTTATGCGATTATTATAAATTTTTATAAGTATGTAGTGCATTATTGTAATGTGTTTATTCTGAAGTATTGTTTTATTATTTAATAAATGACACTATGTTATTATGAAAAAAGTTTTACATACATGTATATGAAAATATGATTACTATTAAGCATATTGAAAGTTGCGAAATCATTTAATACAATTTTAAATGAGCATATCATAATTCATTAAATTATAAACTAACGCAACCCTATCGTTGTGTAAAATCGTATTATGTTTATTTTAAAGAATAAAGATAAAGAAAAAAAATATTTCGTTCTATTTTACTACACCAATTTATTATCATGTAAAAATATATATATTTTCAGAATATTTCTTTATTGAATATATATTTCGAACATTTTTTATTCTTGTTAATTATTTAATACGGAGTGTCGGTAAACTAGGAATCGGCGAATTGGGTATAGACGAACTAAGTGTCGGATAATCACCATTATTTCAAATAACAGATTTTGTTAAAGCGGAAAAAAATTATATTTTAAACACTGGCATTAGTTTACTTTAAATTACCTATGTCTGGTACGTTCCCTGAAATGTTTTAATATTAATATTAGTAAGATAGTGAATTCATCCCAGGCACGCTGTCGAAAAGACAACATAGTATTTTAACACGCTGTAATTATTTTATAAATAGACTCATCTTTGAACCAAGAAAATATTTTTTTTAATTTCATTTTCCAGTGCGAATAATGTACTAATATAGCACCCACTACCCACAAAATAATAGTGGGGAAAATGGTGCCTCGGAACGGTCTTTGCTGTCAGTGTGCACGCGAAAAACGAGGATATTCTCTCGTAGGCCGGACTATAGATAATAAATGGGACCCATGTTAACTGAAGCAAAAACGAATCTGTGGGTTTCCTCATTTTGTTTTTTTATATACCAATGTATTTAATCCAATTTATTCTATTAAAATGAAATCGAAGCGATAACAAATATAAACAACACATAGCAAAATTATTTGGTACCAACATCATATAGGGTGTGGGATAATTATGATTATTATTAAACTAATTATATTTTCTCCTTCTTAAATGACACGACCTAAAATACTCCCAAGTGTAAAATTATCGATGATAAAAAAAGTTGAATATTTACAGTCACTCAATGTTGACATACAACAAATTAAGGATTCTTAGAATAACCATTTACGTGAAGCTAAATCACAATCTAATTATGAATATATTTGCGTATGCTAGTAGTAAAACCTGTTTCAGTAGCCTCTGGAGGAAGAACTTTTAGTACATTTGAATAGAATAAAAATTATTGATGATAAACTACTAGAGAGGAAAAACTTTGTAACTTATTAATATTATCAAATGAAAACAAACTAGCGAGGTTGAGTTATTATGATAGTATTATCGACGCGTTTGCAGAAAAAAAATGAAAGGAAAGTAAATTTATAAGTTTAAAAATAACATTTGCTTTATTTATAGTAATGAACAAGTTGTGATTTTTTATTTTTAAATATATTTACATTATTATAAGTAATAACCCCTTATTGGTATTGTTCTAATTGTGTAATATGTAACATCCTTTTTTTTCCTTCCATTTTCATGGAAAGTTTGTAGGTACCTATGTGTAATAAATATCTAATCCAGGAATAAAGTGTTCTTAAATATAGGCATCTTGCATTGTTCTACTACAGGCCACAAAATGGCTCTGAATGGGCCTGAATATACCTACTATCAAGTTGTTGTTTTTTTTCCAAAACCCCTCCCATTGCATAACCATGGTTACACCACATGTAATAAACTAGAAACAAGTCAGCACGCATGAGTGTTGTATGTTATTTACAAGAAACTAACTAGACTTGGATTTTATACAGTTATTATTTAGATTTATACCCGATTTGCCGAAAGAAAAAAGTTTTTTTTTTTTTTTTAATTCCTTTTTAGAGATGTATTATTTGTATGCGATTATTTTAAATTTTTATTAGTATGTAGTGCATTATTGTAATGTGTTTATTTTGAAGTATTGTTTTATTATTTAATAAATGACACTATGTTATTATGAAAAAAGTTTTACATACATGTATATGAAAATATGATTACTATTAAGCATATTGAAAGTGGCGAAATCATTTAATACAATTTTAAATGAGTATATCATAATTCATTAAATTATAAACTAACGCAACCCTATCGTTGTGTAAAATCGAATTATGTTTATTTTAAAGAATAAAGATAAAGAAAAAAAATATTTCGTTCTATTTTATTACACAAATTTATTATCATGTAAATATATATATATTTTTAGAATATTTCTTTATTGAATATATATTTTGAAAATTTTTTATTCTTGTTAATTATTTAATACGTCGTGTCGGTAAACTAGGAATCGGCTAATTTGGTATAGACAAACTAAGTGTCGGATAATCACCATTATTTCAAATAACAGATTTTGTGAAAGCGGAAAAAAATTATATTTTAAACACTGGCATTAGTTTACTTCAAATTACCTATGTCTGGTGCGTTCTCTGAAATGTTTTAATATTAATATTAGTAAGATAGTGAATTCATCCCAGGCACGCTGTCGAACAGACAACATAGTATTTTAACACGCTGTAATTATTTTATAAATAGACTCATCTTTGAACCAAGAAAATATTTTTTTTAATTTCATTTTCCAGAGCGAATAATGTACTAATATAGCACCCACTGCCTACAAAATAAATATAACTATGACCATGACCAAATCGCATGAAAAATCTAAGAAATTCATGATACTGATTCGACTTGAGTGTTCTACATTTTTTATTTAAAGTCATAGATTTTATAAAAACACAAATATATATATTGAATACTGGAATAAAATTAGATTAAATTACTTGAATCTTTGATTATTTGTCCTAAAAACATATGAGAAAATGAATATTAATTATTGCTATCGAACACTAAATATATGATTTTAACATGCCCTTATTATTGCTCATACAATACAATTTCAATCATGTTGATATTTTTTTTTGTCTTGACATTCAGTAATCACTATCGAAAATCAAAAATTTACTTATGATCATGGTTTCACGTGTTTATAGTTCACTTTCATATTATAGTTCCTAATTTCATATTCTAAAATTATATTATTACAAATATTACTTAGTAATCACGGTAATTCATAGTCATACCAAAATCATTTTCTTTCTTTATGAATGGATCTTTATATATTCGACATACATTATCTCATGAACATAAAAATCGAAGAATTATCTCTGTACACAATTTAGTTCAATTTACTCGATGCCAATGCTATGGTCACTTTCAACCGTTTACTGTAGATATCATCTCATATATGTGTAGTGAAGAGAAAATCATATGATATATGATACGTGTCGACGCGGACCAAGAGACGAATAGCCGAAGTATTCGTCGTGTTTTCGTGCCGGTCGTGTTAATTTAGTTGAATTTAGGAGACGTGGACTGTATATAGTGGGAGGTCTGAATGCGAGGAACGATACGAGTATATAAATAATATGTGATATGTGTATATTCTACATAACTCAGTGGTACATAAGAAGAAAAGACAAAAGAAACAAACAAATTTACAATAATTCAATGCGCGTATAGGGACCGAGTGCTATTCAATACAATATTAATTATCCTTACAACTAATGTTAGTAAAACGCGAATACATAATAAATATAAATAATAATAATAATAATGATAATCATGAACACAGCAAAGTTATACAAATGTTATTAATGTGATGGCATGCTACGACCTGACTCCCTTGATCGGCTGGACGGCTTGAGCGGGTGGAAGATGCCCCGGACGGTGGCGAATAAAAGAGGTGTATCGAGAGAACAAAAAACATCAAATATTGAAACGACAAAGGCCTGACGGACGTCAGCAAAACCTCGCTCGGACGAGCGCGAACCAAGACACACGACACACACGCACTCCTCGCACCACTGGTGCCGGCGAAACTTGCTCGGACGGACACTTTATCGCGTCCACCGGCGATAACTAGAGACCGATAAGTCGATAGTCGTATCGACGTGGCGGACCGTAAGTAACGGACGCGCCCGATATTTGGAACTTGTACCCAACATTTCCTCCCCGCGTTGAAAGTCCCAGGTGGCTTTCAAAATGTTGTTGGTGCCGCTTGGTGTGGAGTTGTAATTTCACGGATGAGTCAGGGCCTTCACAAAATAACTCAAGATAATAATATACATTTATACAAACTCGAAAAAAGACAAATACATCGGTATATATATATAAAAAAAAAATACAAATTAATAATGTATAATAAGGAGGTGTACCGTCACCCAAAAAAAAAAAAAATAAATAAATAATAATAATAATAATAAAACAAATGGCAAAAGGCCTTAGGTGGGTGTGGTACTGGAATAAATAGGACATATACGTTTAATAATTAAAAGGACTGGGAAATAGAAAATTACTGGTCAATCGGTAACCGTACTAGTTTCACGACCGGACGTTTATAGGTACCGTCCTGTGTACGAACGGATACCACGCGCACTACCTCGTCGGATCCCGGATGGAGTTCGGTTACACGACCAAGTCGCCATTCCGTTGGTGGACGAGACGGAGCCTCCACGATGACCATATCGTTTATCTTTAAATCGGGAGCGGACTTGAACCATTTGTGCCGACTTTGCAACGTGGACAAGTATTCGTGAGACCATCTCTTCCAATACGACTCGTGACATTGTCGTATGAGCTGCCACCGGTTCAGCCTATTGATCTTGATATCTGTCGTATCCGGATGAGGAATGGCTTGAATGGGTTGTCCGATCAGGAAGTGGCCCGGCGTTAGGGCGCTTAAGTCATTCGGGTCTGACGAAGTGGGCGTGATTGGCCTAGAATTTAGTATGCCTTCTATTCGGGTGATTAACGTGTGGAACTCTTCGTACGTTAATATCTGTTGACCAATGACATGTTTGAGGTGGTGTTTTGCACTTTTAATACCGGCCTCCCAGATGCCACCGAAGTGGGGCGCAGCGGGCGGATTAAAATGCCACGTACAAGGGAGATGTGCTGACAGTCGGTCTTGTGCCTTAGCATCGCGAAACAGTGCTTTGAGTTGACGCGCGGCACCCACGTAATTTGTCCCGCAGTCTGAATAGACGTGGGAGGGGATTCCTCGCCGGGCTACGAAGCGATCCAATGCTGCCAAGAATGCGTCAGTGCTCAAGTCCGTAACGATCTCGAGGTGTATGGCTTTCACGGACATGCAGATGAATAAAGCCAAATATACCTTTACTGCTTGTGCATTTCGACGTCTATGTTCTTTTATCAGGAACGGGCCTCCGTAGTCCATCCCCACATGAGAAAATGGCCGATGAGGTTGGACCCGAAATGATGGTAGATTAGCCATAATTGGTTGAGGGCGAACGGCCTTATGACGCGTGCATGGTACGCAGGAAAAAATGACTCTTCGGACTGCCGTGCGACCCGATAGAATCCAGAATCGCTGGTTCAGCATGGACAATACCAACTTCGGTCCCCCGTGTAGAAAAGACAGATGGTAGTGCCGGATTATCAAATCTGTAAGGTGACAAGATCGTGGTAGGAGAATCGGGTGCTTCGCGTCGTGATGGATGTTCGACAAATGTAGACGGCCTCCAACTCGTATGACGTTAACTTCGTCGACATAAGGCGCTAACTGGGCCAAGGACGGTGGCGAGATGATGGAGCTGGTCTTCACCATTTTGATCAAATCCGAGAAATAATGCTGTTGGGTCCATTGTACGACGGTTGAAAGTGTGCTTTCTCGTTCTGCCAACAATATGGGGCCCGAACACGCAGGTTGTCGACGTATACGATTCAAAAAACGGAAGATGTACGACAGAACTCGTTGCATTTTGCTGAATGACGAAAACCGATTAATCAACTCTAGTGGTGATGACTGGACATTGACAGTTAACGTCGTAGCAATATGGGGTTTAGTTTCAGGGAGTTGGTCTGGATCTAACGGCATGAACTTAGATTTGGGCCACTGTTCCTCGGAAAGTTGTAGAAATGCAGGACCGTTCCAATAAATGGTCGAAGTCATCATAGACCTGGGCAATAGTCCGCGGGAAGCCGGATCCGCCGGATTGTCCGTTGTCGATATGTGACTCCATTCACATCCAGGCAACAGTTGATGGATCTTGGCGACTCGATTGGTGATGAAAATCTTAAAACATTTTTGGTCCGAAGTCAGCCATGATAGCACAACCGACGAATCAGACCATGCTCGAATCCGGGATATGGACAGCTCGGAAGACAGAACATAATTGGTATGGTGAAGTGTCTGAGCCAACAGCAATGCTCCACACAACTCCAATCGTGGTATGGATAATGATTCATCAGTAGTAGTACTTTTCAAAGGAGCCACTTTAGTTTTACATGTAATGAATTTGACTGAAACCTCTCCCAGGGCGTCAACGATGCGTAGGTATACATTCGCCGCGTATCCTTTGGTGGATGCGTCCGCGAAACCCAATAATTGAACATCCTGATAACGAGATACATCAATGTGACGGAATAGATTCAATTTGAATACAGAAGGTAGTTCCAAACAAAACTGCTGCCACATAGACAGTAAGTCCTCGGCCAGCGGCTCATCCCAATCGAGCTTGTTGCACCACAACAGCTGCATGAAGCACTTGGCCCACAACAATACTGGACCCAAGGCCCCGATGGGATCAAATAAGCGCGCGATGACGGATAAAATCTGACGTTTAGTGGATGAGGCGTGTTGGATACTGGTATGATAGGCAAAACTGTCCGTATTCGTGTCCCAGTGAAGACCTAGAACCTTCACAGCATGGTCGTCCCGAGGGTCAAATGACACGGAGCTGATGCGATCTCCTGGACGGATGGATTCAATGACGAGGGTGCTGTTGCTGGTCCATTTGCTTAGCTCACACGCACCGCTACGAAGTAGACCAATAATGTCAACTTTCCGACGTAATAATTGCTCTTCTGTATCGGCGCCAATGACGATGTCGTCGACGTAGGCTGATCGCGTGAGGACGCCTTTCGCTAACGGGAAGCGATGACCGTCCTGGGCATCAAGTTCATGCAAACAACGTATAGCGAGATACGGTGCACAGTTGAGTCCGTACGTGACCGTGCATAACTGAAATTCTTGAAGTTCGTCACCAGGTGTATCGCGCCAGAAAATGTGTTGGTAAATACGATCTGCTGGATGAATGGAAATTTGCCGATACATTTTCACAATGTCAGCAGTTAGAATGTACTTGTGCAAACGGCAACGAAGCAGAATGTCACGCAGATCCGTTTGCAGTTTGGGACCGGTACATAATACGTCGTTCAATGACCGACCATTCGAGGACACAGCAGACGCATCGAACACCACTCGTATTTTCGACATGTCCCCATCAGACTTTAATATGGCATGGTGAGGGATAAAATATTTACCAGGGATTGGGGCTGGCACCATGTGTCCCAACATTTGATAGGTGGCCATAAACTTTCGATAGGCCGCATACAACTCAGCGTCCCTGATCAGCCGTTTTTCAAGATTGAAGAAACGTTTCAACGCTGTAGCCCGAGAGTCACCGAGACCATGATGCGATGTAGTCGAATACTGGTCGGAGCTGATGAACAAATCACGAAACGGTAGGGCGACGCAAAATCGACCTGAAGGCTCACGCGACGTAGTTTTCTTGAAATGTTCCTCACACCATTGGTCTTCAGTGGTTGGCGACACTGGGGCGTCGGGTTCTTCAACAGCCCAGAACCTCTGCATCAGATCACCGACTGACGGATTGATGGTGGTCGTCAATGTGACTAAGGGTGCCGTACTTGATGTAGAGAAGGAGCCGAATACTATCCATCCAAGCTGCATTTCCAAAGCCGACGGGTACCCAGAATGATGCTCGACACCGGCCTGTGGACGGACTAGGCTAGGCAAGATATCGGCACCGAATAAAACATCAATCCGTGATGGAATGTCAAAATTCTTGTCAGCTAGTCTGAGATGTTGATATTTTTCTCGCACATTCGTCGGTAGTTTTCCCGACGGCATGGCGGTGGTGATTTTCGTTAAGACCACTAAATCGACCTGAGGAAACACGTGTTCTGATTCAAAATGCGTCGAAAACTGACAAGTAGTGATACCTTGAGCATGAGCGACTGGATTTTGCGCTAAGCCTATTATATTGGTGCTGAATTTTCGTTTGGGTAGACCAAGACGAGCTAAACAATCGTTAGTAATAGCGGATATTTGGGAGCCGCTATCTAATAATACGCGTACAGCATGCGATCGCCCCCACATGTCCTTAATACGTATTATCGCTGTACTTAGCACTACCGTTGAGTCGGCTCGCGCAGTACCGGCGAATGAGGTAGTGCCGTTAGTTGACGTGCCTGGTTGAGATTCCGTATTTTCACTGAAGGTTTCCTTGTTCTTGGACGTTGGCTGATCGGGACTTCGATGTAGTAAAGTATTGTGACGTTTGCTACCACATGAGGCACAACTTCTTGTCGAAGAACAAGTGGCTAGCATATGAGATGGATTCATACATCCGAAACATAATTTACGCGATGTCACGAATTCTCGACGCTTGTCGACCGGCAGCTCTTTGAACGTCGGACATTGTTGTAATATATGATCGGATTTGGCACACATCAAGCAACTCCGCGTTGTTGATTTACTTGAAGTGACTGTAGTCGTAGTGAAAACTGATTTTGTTGGCAGTGATGATTTTCCACGGTTGGAAAAAATCTTTTCACGTGGTTTCTCATAACGTTCAGATTTGACGGTAGTTTTAAGACTTTCTAATATCTGACACCGATGTTGGACGAATTGTAATAAGTCTTCGAAGCGTGGAATTGTAGCTCGAGATATGCTGGACTCAAATAGCTGTAAGGTATTAGGGTGAAGAACACGAGAACTCATATGGAAAAGTACGAAGCTTGCCAAATCGTCAACGCCAAGAGACTTAATTATCGACACATTCTCTTGAAAGGTATTGATGAACGCCATTAAAGATGACACCGACTCTTGAACCATAGGTCTGAATTCGAATAGTTTGTCCAGATGGGCAGAAGCTAACATACGCTTATTGTCAAAACGGCTAGACAGCGATTCCCATGCGACTTTATAATTATCCGCGGACAACGGCACCGATTTTAGAAGAGCTAATGCCGAACCTGATAAGCACGATATCAAATAATGGAATCGTTCCGCATCACCTATGCTTGTATTTTCATGCACAAGAGACATATAAATGTCACGAAACGACCGCCAATGTAATAAAGAACCGTCGAAAGTTGGTAATTGAATTTTTGGTAATGTTACAGAAGGTTGAGTTGCGGTTATTGTAGACGACGTCGAAGCTTTATCCTGAGTAGCACATTGAGAAGCTATGGAATTAATTTCATAACACATTGATTCCATCAATGTGACTTTAGGGTCATCATTCGTATCCAATTCATTCACGCGGTCAAGACTTACTAACGCTTTAACGATGCAACTTTGTTCTTGGCGAAATTGGTCAACAAAATATTCGACTTTGGCGACGCGCGTTTCTAACACCGATAATTTTGTAGAATCCGATTGCGTTGCGAGCGCTACATCATGAATTTCCTTTATTGACTTAAGCGCGCGGTCACGCATGACGCGTGCATATGTCAGCGTTGCGTTTGGATCTTCTTTGGGTGGCATTATTAATTATTTAAATTATACGATAAATGGCTCTAATATTAATAAATGTAACGTGAACAATAACGAAAAACTATTACGTGCGTGCGATGTTATTTCAGCATATTATATGAAATGTTGATATACGACGCGGTAGATAATGACCAATTATCTACTGTAGGTAATTCACTTTTATATATTATGGGCGAGCAATACTGATTGCCTATGCTCAGTTATAAAATATAAGTATACACAAAATGAGCGACCAAGATAAGTGTTGCGGGCCTTTTACGTGATACACTGATTATACGACGGACACTGCGCGAACAGATAAAATGTAATTGCACGGTCACACGACGCGACGCGTGCGTATGTCGGCGACCCGACGAAGTATATAAATAAAATAGTATACGCGATACGTACTTAACACTGGCTAAACTAAATTAAACGAATCCGGCTCGAAGGACCAAAATGTCGTCGCGGACCAAGAGACGAATAGCCGAAGTATTCGTCGTGTTTTCGTGCCGGTCGTGTTAATTTAGTTGAATTTAGGAGACGTGGACTGTATATAGTGGGAGGTCTGAATGCGAGGAACGATACGAGTATATAAATAATATGTGATATGTGTATATTCTACATAACTCAGTGGTACATAAGAAGAAAAGACAAAAGAAACAAACAAATTTACAATAATTCAATGCGCGTATAGGGACCGAGTGCTATTCAATACAATATTAATTATCCTTACAACTAATGTTAGTAAAACGCGAATACATAATAAATATAAATAATAATAATAATAATGATAATCATGAACACAGCAAAGTTATACAAATGTTATTAATGTGATGGCATGCTACGACCTGACTCCCTTGATCGGCTGGACGGCTTGAGCGGGTGGAAGATGCCCCGGACGGTGGCGAATAAAAGAGGTGTATCGAGAGAACAAAAAACATCAAATATTGAAACGACAAAGGCCTGACGGACGTCAGCAAAACCTCGCTCGGACGAGCGCGAACCAAGACACACGACACACACGCACTCCTCGCACCACTGGTGCCGGCGAAACTTGCTCGGACGGACACTTTATCGCGTCCACCGGCGATAACTGGAGACCGATAAGTCGATAGTCGTATCGACGTGGCGGACCGTAAGTAACGGACGCGCCCGATATTTGGAACTTGTACCCAACAATACGTATATCTCTATCATTTTATCATTATAAAGCATATAGATAAACAGATCATCAAATATAAAGAAAAGCAATGGTATTTATTTCATAATTCTCAGAAAAAATCATTTGACAATATTCTTTATCAAATAACACACAGAACAATATTGTAAATTACCTTATGATGTAAACACAACTAGTTTTTCTCTTCGGTTTTTTGTTAAATAAACATAATACACACACACACACACACACACACACACACACACACACACACACACACACACACACACACACACACACACACACACACACACACACACACACACACACACACACACACACACACACACACACACACACACACACACACACACACACACACACACACACACACACACACACACACACACACACCTCAATTATAACTCACCATTTTCAGTAATTACGAAGTGACTCATAATTATGTTATATCCAAACGCATAAACTACGAATGATTAAAATGTTAGTCGCATACAATTTTTTTTAAATATATTAAATGAAATAATATCATATTTTTTATTATAGTTTCAGTGTTTGTTTTTTTCTCAGATATCTAATTCTTTACACTACAGATCGAGTGACCAGTACTCGCAATGGATCAGAACGCAGTTCTGGTTCGTCACAACTTTAGATACAACGCTCCGGTTCATTAAAAAATGTATTTTACGTCATCTTGACGATAGTGAACATTCTTTTTTGAATAAAATAAATGTGATCATGAACGAAAAAAGACATGAAAGAAAACTGATTATTATGTGATTACATCATTTCATAAATATAACATAAATACACCTAACTGTATTTTTTTTTTTTATCTTATTAATTTTTTTTTTTAAAGTCTATCTGTACGTAAAAATACTTTTTTTTTGACATAATAAAAACATTTTAAATTTTTTTATGATTATACCTTATAACATAATATATTGCTATGTATACTCTGAAATTGTGTGTATGATATTGTGATACAAACATAGTATTATTAAATTTATGTGTTATACACTTTACAGTTAACATTTTTATTTTTTTTTTTATAGTTTTATAAAAGTTTTCAATATTTGATAACAATTTATAGCGTTTTGGTTCAATATATTTTTCATTTCGATCATTTCGAGTCACACATAATTAGTAATAAGTAATAACGTAAATACTTTTGATCGCCTCATATGAATTGTTTTGATAGCATGAATATCAAATAACAATGATCAAGACACAGTAACAATTGAAATAGTAAATAGTACATTTTAGTATCCTACTTTCTACAAACATTTTATGTATATGGAATCTAAATAAATGTACGTTGTTATAAAGAATACTAGCATACACAAACGTTTTTCTCAAGTAGTTATTAGTTTTGAATTTGTTTTTAAAACTCTAACAATTAACACGGGCCACACAAAAATGGAACTCATGTTAACAGATACCTATCCCTGCCAATGATGATTTTCGGTGATCTCTCAGTCGGTTCTACGACAATTGAGCGAAAGAAAAAGAGCGAATGCAAATGAGCGAATGAAAAAGAGCGAATACAAAATGAGCGAATTCATATAGAGCGAAAAAAATATCATATTATAATATAATTAAAATAAATTATTTGCACATATAATTATAGAATTAATACATTTATATTTCATATTTGTTATGCTTATTGTCTATTGAATATTGAATGAATACATTTATATTTGCAATGAAAAATTATACGCGATACCTTTTAAATATTGAAGTGTCGGAATATTATAATAATCGTCAACAATATTTTTTAATTTTTCTGCAGAATCGTTATACTTTTTTTTTTATTGGACGAACGTATGCCACTATTAATTTGATGTAACTGCATATCCACTAAAGTCTGTTGATTTTGAAGGGCTTTTATGAACTTCCAAATTGTTGGATTACTCGAACATAATAGACAATTGAAGCCTCTATTCCAGCCTAAAACAATTAAGTATAATTTATATAATACATATGAATACAAATTCTTAACTAATTTCTGATTACCTTCAATAGAGTTATTTGTTTTTGGTAACCCATGTTTTGTTGCTTCATAACAATGCCACATCTGAATTGAAAATATTGAATTTCTTTTTCCCTGTCTTCGAGTTGGTCTGCCTATCCATGTATCTTCAAAATAGTCTACTATTGGTTGAAGAAAATCCTCATGTTCCTTGTAGTATTCACTATCTAAAAGTTCCTCAAATGCTTTTTCTACGTCATTTATTGGAACAAACGCAAGTGCTGGTAGTAAGCGAATCTGAATAGAAAAATTTGGGTCATTGATGTATTTTTCCTGCATTGAAGTTATAGTTTGCAGTTTTCGCCAAATACACTGACTGAGATGAAAAAAGCAACCACGGTTTTCGATTTGTGGAAATACTTCCTTATAGGCGTTAATAGAGGCGTTTTCAAAATCAGTTAAAATAGATTTTGGGTTTAAATTTTTTTTTTCTTTTAATTTTTTTAATAAACGCACATAAGTAGATGATTTTTTGTCGGGTAATAGTGCATATAATGTTGGTATACATCTATCATGTTTTAATAAGTGTATTGTATAGATTTGATTAAAAATAGGTGGAGCTGATTTTAAAGTACCATCGGAAAACCAGTGATCGGATTTCGACATCAGATCCAAACTATCAGATGTACAAAAAGTTATAATTCGTTGGTTTGACAAACCATAGTCATCGATACTGTCATATAAAACAAATTGTTTACCATGAGCAGTCAATTTATATTCAATTGGCAATCGGTGTAATTTATCAAGAATTTGAGGATTAGGTGGAGCTAAGCAATTTCTTTGTCTCGTTCTTTAAATTGTACGTTTCAAGTATGCGATCTGTGGAAAATGCACAAAAAACAATTGGAACTACAGAAGATGACGACTCACTTATTATAACTCCAGGATTATCTTGAGTTTCAACGGCGCGGTTTTTAATATTTTCGACTACTACTTTCGCTTGATTTTTAATTATGTCGGCAACATGATTATGATCGGAAGGGCCTTTAATAATTTCTTCGTTTTTTAAATTCAAACGCCCTGTACATAGTTTGTCTATACATCGCCAATATTCGACATCTTTGTGTATTTTTTCTTTCCGATATAAGAAACTATTTAACTGTAGGAAAAGTTTTCCTTGTTGCGACTTAATATACTGCATTATTCGTACACGTTAATGAACACGTTAACATAAAAACTCAGGCGGACGACTAAAATGACAAATATTCAACCTAGGTACGACGACAGTGACTCAGATAAGACAAATGACCATAAACGTAATCTTATCGAATCGTTATCGCGGACTTTTCGAATCCTAAAATATTTCACTGTAGTTTCACATAGTTAGTACACAGTATTTAAAGAGAAAAACGATTATATATATTTTTTCGCTCTATATGATTTCGCTCATATTTTTATTCGCTCATTTTGTATTCGCTCTTTTTCATTCGCTCATTTACGTTCACTCTTTTTCTTTCGCTCAATTGTCGGGATTCCCTCTCAGTCCCACATACGTCATAACAAGCGCCGTTTACGGGCTATGATGTGCAAATTTGCATTACATTAATTATTATTTATGTTTTATAATATAATTTTTTTTTTTTTTTAAGTGCATCATTAAGTAATATGTGCAATGTCGATTTCGATGAAAAATTTGAAATCATAACCCTCAATAACCACGATAATATAGGTATTTAATAAATCAAAAAATTAAATATTTAATACATACAACCAGCCATCTTTTCTAATTCTAGAGAACAAAAAAAAACATGTTCATTTATCATGTGATATAAATGGATTTGCCCGACAAAAAAATCTAGGGCCATTTCAGATAAACTTGAATGTTTAATGTTTTAAAACTTTCAAGTGTATCTGAATTAAAATTAAACATTACATAATATGTAGTACATCTTAAAACAATAACAAAAAATCAATGTTATTTATTTTGAAAATAACTCTCACTCAATACTTTTGTTTAAACAACATAAAATTATCATTATTAAGAAGGTAAAATTAATTTTTTTCATACTCGTTGAAAGGTCTTTATCATTTTCTAATTTTCCTGAAAATTTATAAATCATTATAAGTAGGTATGCCAATCTATTAGTGATTTATGATAAAATTTCCTAGTATGATACGGAAACGTTATTTTGTACAGAGAATAAGAATGAAAATTTCAATGTTATTGTAATTGAACAGTTTACATACGTATCAACAAAAAATTACATTTATTAACAACTACCTAGGTTAAATATCAATACCTTCGTTTTGGATTGTTGTTTAACCCAGAAAATACATAATAAACACACTTGCGTAAGCCAAAGAATATTCCATGTAACGCAATTGTTGTATTGGTATATATTTGTTCATTATTAGTTCAATACAAAAATCACTTACATAAATTTACAATAGTCATACATTTATATTAATACATTTACATTTAATACATATATGAGTTATCGGAATACATTCATACAATACATAATACATATGTTGACAATACATTTAATACACTGGCATGACCACACCACACTGGTATAGTACGCTGTATATTAGTATAGTGTAGGCATCGAGATAGATAACAATACTGGAGTGCGTACTAGGCACCAAAAAAACGGTCAGCCGGTTTAAATGTTATCCCCACCACCGTACGGCAAAAAAATAACAAGGCATACGTAAAACGTAATACACTATAGTACTATAAAGTGACTGTGACTGTGGCTGTAATTTTTTTTATATTTTTACTTTAAATTTATTTCATTTTTACCTTGTGTGTTAGTAATATTATATTTTATTGATAATAATATAGTTATTTCATGTGCTGCATTTGGTTGTACTAATAGGCAATTTAAAAAGAATACTATCCAATTTCATCGGTTGGTAATTTATAAATTGTATAAATACCTACAAATAATGACAAACATTAAAAGCCCAATCAACTCTGGAAACATAAATACAATAAAAGCAGTATTTGAATAAACAATTAACTATTTAAAAAATTTAAAAATCCATGAAATACCTATATTATCTAGTGGTAGAAAAATGTTTGCTATTGGCTTTATAATAACTATGAAAAGTACCTATTGTGTGTATCGTACCAGTTACTTAATAAGTCACAAAGTCCACTAAAATTTGTTCTTACATACAAAATGTCGCAAGACCACTTAGAGCTTTTTTTTGGTTGTGTACGTGCTAGAGGTGGCTCTAACAACAACCCCAACTCAGTTCAGTTTAAAAATACTCTGAGACAGTTGTTGTTTACAAAAAATATTACTGTTGAAAGTGGTAATTGTTCAAACTTAGATCTCCCAGAAGGAGATATTATAGAATTCCGTTCAGAAAAGAGTAGCTTATTAGTTGAACCAGCCAACACTATAAATGAGAGTGAACTAGAGACGTATTTGTGTCAGTTGGATAGTATTAATTTAGGACATTATGTCAACGATATTTTAGATTATATTGGTGGGTATATTGTAAGAGGTATACTATATAAAATTATTATTAGTCCGGAATGCATTCATTTACTAATTCAAAACAATTTTGATCATGAATATGGTCATTCAAATTTTACAAAATCTGTAAGTAGGAGGAAATTAATAAACATATCTAATGCTGTTTCATTAATTATACAGCAACTAGAAAAATCATTTCAAATAATAACTTTAAAAGAAAAAAAACTTCATGATAAATTAAAATTACTTATTATTGAAAGCGCTAGAAAAAGTATTTTAAATAAAAGTAAAAATTTTTATTTTCCTAACTCTCATTCTACTAATGTAGATTTTGGATCACCTAGCCACGAATACAACCTCTTTAAATTAATATGTGAAAAATTTGTAAATATTAGAATGCCGCACTATGAAAAACAATATAATATGAAAGAAGTGTTTAAAAACCGAACATCTGTCAGACAAAAATTTACAAAAATTATTTTATTTAATAATATGTAAGTTTAATACGATGTAATGTTTAAAGCCATACATGTTTATTAATAACATTTGACGTTTATTAATTTGAAATTTGAATAAATAAAAGTAATTATACAATCATATAAAAGTAATATTATTATTACCCTATACCTACTATTGACGCCGCGTCTTACTGTGACCAGTGTGACTACAGAATATTAGAATCAATAGAATTTAAAAGAAATTTTCAAATTTAATTCAATTATTATCATTCAATTATCCAATTTATTCTGTGCTGTACTGCTGCGACTGTGAGTCGTGAAGTGTTTCCTGCCGTACAGTGGAGGGGATAGCATCAATTGCCGCCTGTCGTGACCTGACCGTTTTTTTTTCGTTGCTGATATAGGGAGTACGCACTCCAGTATTGTTATCTATCTCGATGAGTGTAGGTATAATACAGGCGGACTGTAATCCATACACGAACAAGTCTACAACGTACTCCGCGAATGTGGAATCGGCAGGTGTATTCTCAGTCGACGCTATAAGTATAGTACGGGTTACAGTACTCCGTTTAGGTCGATGAGATGGGGACAGGGTTTTTTACAATAACCGGAGGTCGCCGCTGGGTGTTGAACGCCGTTTGACACTGATCGCCGCTTTTTCCGCTAAACGCCGCTATTCGTCGGTAACTGGAATGGTTTGTAACTCCGGATCGGGCGAACCAACGATGATCATGGATGAGAATCTGGCAGGTATAACACTGGGTTATACTCCGGTGTCCCTCAGGAGTGTGTAACCTATGCCAGATTCCTCATCATCGTTCTTTCTTCCTTCTCTGATTTCAGAATGAGTGGTTCTTCTGTGGGTCCCTTTTTCCATATTCATATTCGTTTAGTACACCTTTGGATGGAATTATCCCAACAGATTGTCACTTCTTCCACAAGGAATAACATAATAATAATAAGGTTGCGCGATGAGCGCTATCTGTTGTTCGCGATATGCGTGTTATAAATGTGGAGACCCGCGACGGTGTGTGACCGGCGCTATCTGGTAGGGTCGAGACGTTACCTCGTTACATCCATAAATTATTAAAAAACATCACATTTTAAGATATCTAGTGTTTACCATCAATATGGCAGGTACTACAATAATTATTAACTGTGTTCATTATATAAATTATATAAATATAAAACATATGTATGTATGTACCATATCATAAAAACAATCGAAGTACCTACATAATACATTTTTCATATAAATTTACGAAGTACATAAATTGTCGCCTATATATATTATTGCATAATTAACGCAGCAGATATTTGAATTTTCCTAAAGTTTCCTCGTCATGGTTTTTATGTAGTCGATGCCGGGAGGGTTCGCCTGGTCGATTTTTGAAGTCACATATTTGAGTTGAACACATTGTAACACATTCTTTATAGCATATCTATTCTTGGTCTTCGTACTTTCACACAAGGAAACGAAGACTAAATATACTGTAAAATTATGGTAAACAGTTCTCCAAACGGTGACATCAAAATTAGGATTTTCATTGTGTTTAGACATTGCTGTATAGTGTATACATACACTCATACGGGTAATCAAAATAAACTGCCTATTGAACAAGTTTTTAAAAATACTATGCAATACCTGTGTATCCGATTTCTGTTAGACTCGCTGTTAACAAATCGTTTAAAATATTTTGATTATTTTGTTAATATTATTATATTTAGTATTTTTATTACGTTAACTTTAAATATTACTGGGAATACTATAATATGTTGTATACAAGATGTTCTACAATGAATCGAAAAATGCAATAACTTTGTTCTATTCAACATTTTTCAGTTTTTTTTTTTTTTTTTTTTTAATTATATTATATTACCTCGCTACCGGTAATTAAAATACAATATTTTTATCTAAACATTTAAAATTTAAAATTTAATTTTATATTTAATAGCAAACTCAAAATAGTTATTCTGTGAATCTGATTTTTGTAAAAATTGCTGTGGTCTAAATTCTCATAAAGGTTCATCGGTTATTTTTCTACGATTTTTAAAGTTTCCTCCAAATTTTAATAATATTGTCTATTAATATTATTTTAAGGAAATATTTCATAGAAAATGAATCGATAACACCAATTTAATTTTAATAGTTCAACATGTGGGGTACCTACCATTTTATTAAAAACATATTTTCAAAAATTTTGAAAGATCATAAAAAACAAATGGCGTGACTTTAATATGACATTTACCACCGATATTTTCCAAATCTGGTATGAAAAATGGTCATTTTTTTTTACTTAAGAATAAAATTTTAACTTTTACTATTCGATTTCGAACGTAAAACAAAACTTTTATTGTAGCGTTGTATCATATTTTTAATAATGAAAAAATAAATAAATAAATAGATAAAATTAAAGAATCGAACAAAGTTATCGTTAATAATGGTCTACAATATCATAGCTTCCTCGTGAAAAACGATTCTGTGGTACAAAATCAATAGACGATCCAACGATATAGTTTTGCTGGAATTATTATCAAATAACTGAACAGTTATTATAATAATTTGACATGAATAATATATATTATATAAAATAATCTTATTATTATAGTATTGTTGCGTAATCATACGTTACCTATACATTTTTCTAGATGAGGGAAAAATAAACAAGAGTAATCAGACATTATATTATTTTTATGATACGAAGTAAAAAGCACGCATTCATTGTGTTTAAACATTGCTGTATAGTGTATACACTATACACTTATACGGGTAATCAAAATAAACTGCCTATTGTACAAGTCTTTAAAAATACTATGCAATACCTGGGTATACGATTTTTTTTAGACTCTCTGTTAACAAATCGTTTAAAATATTTTGATTATTTTGTTAATATTATTATATTTAGTATTTTTATTACGTTAACTTTAAATATTACTGGGAATACTATAATATGTTGTATACAAGATGTTCTACAATGATTCGAAAAATGCAATAACTTTGTTCTATTCAACATTTTTAATTTTTTTTTTTTTTTTTTTTTTAATTATATTATATAACCTCGCTACCGGTAATTAAAATACAATATTTTTATCTAAACATTTAAAATTTAAAATTTAATTTTATATTTAATAGCAAACTCAAAATAGTTATTCTGTGAATCTGATTTTTGTAAAAATTGCTGTGGTCTAAATTCTCATAAAGGTTCATCGGTTATTTTTCTACGATTTTTAAAGTTTCCTCCAAATTTTAATAATATTGTCTATTAATATTATTTTAAGGAAATATTTCATAGAAAATGAATCGATAACACCAATTTAATTTTAATAGTTCAACATGTAGGGTACCTACCATTTTATTTAAAACATATTTTCAAAAATTTTGAAAAATCATAAAAAACAAATGGCGTGACTTTAATATGACATTTACCACCGATATTTTCCAAATCTGGTATGAAAAATGGTCATTTTTTTTTACTTAAGAATAAAATTTTAACTTTTACAATTCGATTTCGAACGTAAAACAAAACTTTTATTGCAGCATTGTATCATATTTTTAATAATGAAAAAATAAATAAATAAATAGATAAAATTAAAGAATCGAACAAAGTTATTGTTAATAATGGTCTAAAATATCATAGCTTCCTCGTGAAAAACGATTCTGTGGTACAAAATCAATAGACGATCCAACGATATAGTTTTGCTGGAATTATTTTCAAATAACTGAACAGTTATTATAATAATTTGACATGAATAATATATATTATATATAATAATCTTATTATTATAGTATTGTTGCGTAATCATACGTTACCTATACATTGTTCTAGATGAGGGAAAAATACATAAGAGTTATCAGACATTATATTATTTTTATGATACGAATTAAAAATCACGCATTCATTGTGTTTAGACATTGCTGTATAGTGTATACATTACACTCATACGGGTAATCAAAATAAACTGCCTATTGAACAAGTGTTTAAAAATACTATGCAATATCTGTGTATTCGATTTTGTTTAGACTCTCTGTTAACAAATCGTTTAAAATATTTTGATTATTTTGTTAATATTATTATATTAAGTATTTTTATTAAGTTAACTTTAAAAATTACTGGGAATACTGAAATATATAATATATTATATACAAGATTTGCTAGGATGATTCGAAAAATGCAATAAAATTGTTCTATTCAATATATTTCAATTTTTTTTTTTTTATATAAATATAATATTACTGTGCTACCGGTTATTAAAATACAATTTTTTTATCTTGACCCTTAAAATTTAAAATTTCATTTTATACCTTAATAGCAAACTCAAAATAGTTATTCTGTGAATCTGATTTGTATAAAAATTGTTAGGGTCCAAATTCTAATAAAGGTTCATCGGTTATTTTTCTACGATTTTTAAAGTTTTCTCCAAATTTTAAAAACATTGTCAATTAATGTTTTTTTTAAGCAAATATTTCAGAGAAAATAAATCGATAACATCAATTTAATTTGAATAGTTTGACATGTAGGGGTACCTACCATTTTATTAAATTCATATGTTCAAAAATTTTGAAAAATCATAAGAATCAAATGGCGTGACTTGAACATTACTTTTACCACCGATATTTTCCAAATCTGGTATGAAAAATGGTCATTTTTTTTTACTTAAGAATAAAATTTTAACTTTTACAATTCGATTTCGAACGTAAAACAAAACTTTTATCGTAGCATTGTATCATATTTTTAATAATGAAAAAATAAATAAATAAATAGATAAAATTAAAGAATCGAACAAAGTTATGGTTAACAATGGTCTAAAATATCATAGCTTCCTCGTGAAAAACGATTCTGTGGTACAAAATCAATAGACGATCCAACGATATAGTTTTGCTGGAATTATTATCAAATAACTGAACAGTTATTATAATAATTTGACATGAATAATATATATTATATATAACTAGCTGCCCGGTGGGATACAGGTGAATCGTAGAGTATTTCAATTGTGAAGTATTAAAATGCGAGGATCGTTAAAAAAAACCAAGTGACTTTGGAGAGACTTAAAAAAAAATGGTGTACAATATTTTAAGAAAATCACTTGGTTTATGGGATACTGGTGGTGGCAGACTGAGATTGTAATCAATTTTATATTGATAATACAGTATCGGATTCGTAGGAGATGCCGCCTATGGCGGCAAATGGCGTTCGCTGTCTAGCAGACACTCATCACTCTATGAATTTATCTGTTTGAAATTTGCGTTTGTTAGAAAATGTAATATTTTATTTAGATGGTAATAATAAGTTCTTTCAAATATGACTTATCACCTAGGCTAATAAAATTTATTTACCAAAATATGCATTTGATTTTTATAAGATACACACAAAAAATTATAATTGAAATCAGTGGCGGAACTATATATGATTGAAGGCGGGATTTTCCGCGGGCCTCATCGTTAAAGGGGCCTCGGCGCCTCGCAGTAAAATTATGAAATTTTTCATAAAAAAAAAAAAGGAAAGATGAACAAAACGATGCCTCCAAACTCAAAACACAATTCGAAAGCTATGGAATAATTATTTTAATCTTTGTGATGTATATATTATTGTCAAAAATTAATTTAGCACCCAATATACTTCAATCACCTAGAGCTGACATTGGAAAGGCCGTTGATTTGATGAAAAACACAATGGAAAATATGTTGAAAATCTGTGATAACTTTAATGATTTGATAGAGGAAACAAATTCTAAAACATTACAGTGGAATATTACCCCGGAGTTTTCTTGTAAACGAACGAGAAAAGTAAATAAAATTTTATGATGACTGATGAGCTATGTCAAGATCAACGTCTTTCACAAGGAAACTGTTATTTTGAAACGCAAATTTTATATCGCTGTGTCGTCACTGTAGTTACACAATTGAAAACAAAATTTGTAGGTCTTAGTGAAATAAGTAATTTATTTAGTTGTATTTTAAGACCGCCTGTAATATCAGATGACGAGATCAGTGAGAGTACAAAAAAGTTGGCGGATGAATTTTAGGACTTTAACCCAGCAGAAATTGCCACACAAATTGAGTCATTTAAATGTCTGTTTGCTTCTGAACGTAAGTCTTGTAACAGCGTTTTTGATATGACTAAATTACTAATAATTGAAATAATAATTTAATTACTAGTTTCCCTGACTTATTAACAGCATTTTACTTGTTCGGGTTGTTCCTTACATTACCGGTTACTGTGACGAGTTCAGAGAGGACATTCTCAAAACTTAAATTGATTAAAAATTATTTAAAAAGCACCATGTTCCAAACACAGCTTAGTGGTCTTGCAATGATTTCGATAGAAAATGAGCGTGCTAAAAATTGAACTTATCGTTATTGGTGAAGACGTTTGCTCAAGACCGTAGCAGCAAAAAAACATTTTCGTTGTAAATGAAATATTATTGTTACTGTTTCCAAAAATTATAATTAAATAAATTATTTATTTACTATAATTATATTTTATTTTATTGCATAAAAATAAACGGCCAAATGTTTAAAAATTTAAATTACATATATAGGGCCTCCAAAAAAATTGTATCCACGGGCCTCAATGATCGTAGTTCCGCCACTGATTGAAATCAGTGATTTTAAACGATACAATAAAAATCAACGAATTATTTATTTTTTCATTTATTAAAGCTCATCGCCTGGGCTAAGATTTGTATGCAATAAAAAATTGTAATATAATATGCAAAAACGTGTATTTTAATTTTCATGAAGTGTTAAATGCTGGTTTTTTAGTTCAATTATGACTTGAGATAAAAACCAATATTACTTTTAATATGCGCTAGATCAAAAATGAAAATTCTACACCAAACCACAATAATTTTACTAAAATTACACTGAAGATGCACGGAAGACAATAAACGAAAGAAAAAATAAAAAAGATGCAGGAATTTAGAATATCCGCCGCTCAGAATCGAAACCTGTGTCGACTGATTTCTATCATTTCCTTCCTAACGCCTAAACCTACCTAGCCACCTACTCGAGTTGGCAATAGCTTTGAAAACTCGAGCTGTTAAACGGTTCGTGATACGACGACGCGTACTATTATCAATACGAGCAAACAAATCGAGAGAGCGGGAAAGATAAGAGATAAGCCGGTCGGTAGGCGAGGGAAGAAAAAAGGCGGAGGGAATTTGAACGAACGCGATTGGAGCCACTATTCTTTAACCTAAAAAAATTTTCATGAGGTCGAATCGGGAAAACGGAACGGAGAAAAATCGAGAAAAAAGCCGAATTGATTATAAAACAGTCCAGAGTACGGGGGAAAAATATGAAATGAGCGTAAAAAGAAAAGGGGAATAAAAACGAAAAAACGCTTACCCCCCGTAACTTCCCACTCTACAAGAATTTTTTAATATATTAGATAAACATATTATTATAGTATTGTTGCGTAATCATACGTTACCTATACATTTTTCTAGATGAGGGAAAAATAAACAAGAGTAATCAGACATTACATTATTTTTATGATACGAAGTAAAAAAGCACGCATTCATTGTGTTTAGACATTGCTGTATAGTGTATACATACACTCATACGGGTAATCAAAATAAACTGCCTATTGAACAAGTGTTTAAAAATACTATGCAATACCTGTGTCTCCGAATTTTGTTTCACTCACTGTTAACAAATCGTTTAAAATATTTTGATTATTTTGTTAATATTATTATATTTAGTATTTTTATTACGTTAACTTTAAATATTACTGGGAATACTATAATATGTTGTATACAAGATGTTCTACAATGATTCGAAAAATGCAATAACTTTGTTCTATTCAACATTTTTCAGTTTTTTTTTTTTTTTTTTTTTTAATTATATTATATAACCTCGCTACCGGTAATTAAAATACAATATTTTTATCTAAACATTTAAAATTTAAAATTTAATTTTATATTTAATAGCAAACTCAAAATAGTTATTCTGTGAATCTGATTTTTGTAAAAATTGCTGTGGTCTAAATTCTCATAAAGGTTCATCGGTTATTTTTCTACGATTTTTAAAGTTTCCTCCAAATTTTAATAATATTGTCTATTAATATTATTTTAAGGAAATATTTCATAGAAAATGAATCGATAACACCAATTTAATTTTAATAGTTCAACATGTGGGGTACCTACCATTTTATTAAAAACATATGTTCAAAAATTTTGAAAAATCATAAAAAACAAATTTCGTGACTTTAATATGACATTTACCACCGATATTTTCCAAATCTGGTATGAAAAATGGTCATTTTTTTTTACTTAAAAATAAAATTTTAACTTTTACGATTCGATTTCGAACGTAAAACAAAACTTTTATTATAGCGTTGTATCATATTTTTAATAATAAAAAAATAAATAAATAAATAGATAAAATTAAAGAATCGAACAAAGTTATTGTTAATAATGGTCTAAAATATCATAGCTTCCTCGTGAAAAACGATTCTGTGGTACAAAATCAATAGACGATCCAACGATATAGTTTTGCTGGAATTATTTTCAAATAACTGAACAGTTATTATAATAATTTGACATGAATAATATATATTATATATAATAATCTTATTATTATAGTATTGTTGCGTAATCATACGTTACCTATACATTGTTCTAGATGAGGGAAAAATAAATAAGAGTTATCAGACATTACATTATTTTTATGATACGAATTAAAAATCACGCATTCATTGTGTTTAGACATTGCTGTATAGTGTATACATTACACTCATACGGGTAATCAAAATAAACTGCCTATTGAACAAGTGTTTAAAAATACTATGCAATATCTGTGTATTCGATTTTGTTTAGACTCTCTGTTAACAAATCGTTTAAAATATTTTGATTATTTTGTTAATATTATTATATTAAGTATTTTTATTAAGTTAACTTTAAAAATTACTGGGAATACTGAAATATATAATATATTATATACAAGATTTGCTAGGATGATTCGAAAAATGCAATAAAATTGTTCTATTCAATATATTTCAATTTTTTTTCTTATATATAAATATAATATTACTGTGCTACCGGTTATTAAAATACAATTTTTTTATCTTGACCCTTAAAATTTAAAATTTCATTTTATACCTTAATAGCAAACTCAAAATAGTTATTCTGTGAATCTGATTTGTATAAAAATTGTTAGGGTCCAAATTCTAATAAAGGTTCATCGGTTATTTTTCTACGATTTTTAAAGTTTTCTCCAAATTTTAAAAACATTGTCAATTAATGTTTTTTTTAAGCAAATATTTCAGAGAAAATGAATCGATAACACCAATTTAATTTTAATAGTTCAACATGCAGGGTACCTACCATTTTATTAAAAACATATTTTAAAAAATTTCGAAAAATCATAAAAAACAAATGGCGTGACTTTAATATGACATTTACCACCGATAATTTCCAAATCTGGTATGAAAAATGGTCATTTTTTTTACTTAAGAATACAATTTTAACTTTTACAATTCGATTTCGAACGTAAGACAAAACTTTTATTGTAGCGTTGTATCATATTTTTAATAATGAAAAAATAAATAAATAAATAGATAAAATTAAAGAATCGAACAAAGTTATTGTTAATAATGGTCTAAAATATCATAGCTTCCTCGTGAAAAACGATTCTGTGGTACAAAATCAATAGACGATCCAACGATATAGTTTTGCTGGAATTATTATCAAATAACTGAACAGTTATTATAATAATTTGACATGAATAATATATATTATATATAATAAACTTATTATTATAGTATTGTTGCGTAATCATACGTTACCTATACATTTTTCTAGATGAGGGAAAAATAAACAAGAGTAATCAGACATTATATTATTTTTATGATACGAAGTAAAATGCACGCATTCATTGTGTTTAGACATTGCTGTATAGTGTATACATACATTCATACGGGTAATCAAAATAAACTGCCTATTGAACAAGTGTTTAAAAATACTATGCAATACCTGAGTATACGATTTTGTTTAGACTCTCTGTTCACAAATCGTTTAAAATATTTTGATTATTTTGTTAATATTATTATATTTAGTATTTTTATTAAGTTAACTTTAAAAATTACTGGGAATACTGAAATATATAATATATTATATACAAGATTTGCTAGGATGATTCGAAAAATGCAATAAAATTGTTCTATTCAATATATTTCAATTTTTTTTCTTATATATAAATATAATATTACTGTGCTACCGGTTATTAAAATACAATTTTTTTATCTTGACCCTTAAAATTAAAAATTTCATTTTATACCTTAATAGCAAACTCAAAATAGTTATTCTGTGAATCTGATTTGTATAAAAATTGTTAGGGTCCAAATTCTAATAAAGGTTCATCGGTTATTTTTCTACGATTTTTAAAGTTTTCTCCAAATTTTAAAAACATTGTCAATTAATGTTTTTTTTAAGCAAATATTTCAGAGAAAATAAATCGATAACATCAATTTAATTTGAATAGTTTGACATGTAGGGGTACCTACCATTTTATTAAATTCATATTTTCAAAAATTTTGAAAAATCATAAAAAACAAATGGCGTGACTTTAATATGACTTTTACCACCGATATTTTCCAAATCTGGTATGAAAAATGGTCATTTTTTTTTACTTAAGAATAAAATTTTAACTTTTACAGTTCGATTTCGAACGTAAAACAAAACTTTTATTGTAGCATTGTATCATATTTTTAATAATGAAAAAATAAATAAATAAATAAATAAATAAAATTAAAGAATCGAACAAAGTTATTGTTAATAATGGTCTAAAATATCATAGCTTCCTCGTGAAAAACGATTCTGTGGTACAAAATCAATAGACGATCCAACGATATAGTTTTGCTGGAATTATTATCAAATAACTGAACAGTTATTATAATAATTTGACATGAATAATATATATTATATATAATAAACTTATTATTATAGTATTGTTGCGTAATCATACGTTACCTATACGAGTATATTTTGCTAGATGAGGGAAAAATAAACAAGAGTAATCAGACATTATATTATTTTTATGATACGAAGTAAAAGCACGCTTCATATGCAGTGATTTATACGTATGCCTTTATACGTTTCTGTAAGTATCACAACAATTTATTTATCACGCCAACGTCCATACTCTGTTTTCTTTCATTCGTCTATTCCAATTGTACAATCAAAAATGAAAGTACTTGATTCGATGTGGTTTTTTTCACACCCATTCTGACTTCTACTCATCGATACTGGATCGCACACATTAATATCACACATGACCTATCAATAATTAATTAATTTTCGATAATTACTTGAATGAGCCGTGTGGGAAATAATGAACACCACCATGGTGGTCATGACGAAATGGTGTAAAAAATACATTTTATTTATTGAATAACGTAAAGGTTTTATTAGAATAAAGCTGTGACGTTTGTGTACTGTACACGATCGGTATAACGAGAGACGAACTGACGATGAAAATTCTGAAATTTTCACGACGTCAGTGTGGTGGTCACAAACAAAGTGAACAGACACTATGAATTTGCAATCGTCAACACAGTTGATGTTTGAACAATTTTTTTTTCGAAATACCTGTTCATATTACACAGTCAACAAAAAACAAATGTTCATTGTTTCCGTGAATATGAAAAAAAAGGTAACTAAACACACCGAGTGTCTTTGTGGCACATGATATGAAATATCGGTTTAAATATATTATAGATTTTATTAGAGAAACGAATTAATAAACAACTCTCTAAATTTAAATAAGACCAACACAGCCAGTTTATCTAATTTCTTAAACAGTCCGACAACTTTAAACGAAAAGCTACGAAGAGATCAACTAAAATCAAGGAACCAATTCCATTTATTATTAAATATAATATTACGTAGACATTATTGAAATTTATAAAATTCGTTGACCATCATCCATTTAAAAAGCACACGTGTACATAAACATATCATAATTTTACACATCAAGTAGGAAACTCTACTCTCCCTATGTTTACCTTCGGCTACATAATATCATGCTTCACTCATTTAAATTTATTTTTATAAAATTCTAAAGAGCCCTTGCTTGATTCTTCTTTTCTTTTCGTGTCAGCACTGCGTTAACTAATTTCGATACAGCATCTCACTTGGACTTGGACTTGACCATATATTGTGGTGTCAGCAACATCCCTAGCATAATTTATAGCACGTGCCTGGTCCTACATCACCTTTTGTATTAGAGGAAGGTTTGATCACATATCTTTCACCTAAGTCAGTCCGTATGACATGTGCGGAAAATTTTTCTGACACTATATTGCAAAAGGTATCCTTTTTTTTTTGAACCTGTCATAAAATTAAAAAAAAAAAAAAAACATTATGTAAAAATGATTTGTTTTTATGAAACGTATTTATTTAAAAAATAAATGATATTAAAATGAGTAATAACTCTACATAGGTAATTTATGATTTTCTTAATACGATTTCTTTTGGTGTATACTTGATGTTAATTTATTGATATTTGGTTTAAAATTAGTAAATTTTAATTAAGTACACGTGATACTTCATTTATAAGTTAGTCGGTTTCTTAAAACAGATTGGATAAAATTGATATTCTGAAAAGATTAATAAAATATCAATTAACCTACCACAACTAATACCAGTGCATGTGATCCCTCCCTCGGCTGGAATATTTAGATTTTGAGTAGAAGAACTGATAACGTCCTTTTTTTAATCGATCAGCACTAAAATAAATACAGTCCACTCACAATTTTAGGTGCCGGGGTAAGCGGCATAAAACATTCCGCACCCGCCCGTTCACTTTCTTTAAAATTCGATACACCCAACACCATTATCCCGTCCAACGAGCGAAATAACACCCTGCATGACACGAAGTACAATATACTTTAATAATAGGCAATTTTTTTTTACTTGAATCTGTAAAATTTCACCAACTGTTTATCACTTAGCTTTTTATACATTTCGAAAACAACTGATAAATGATAAAATTATTTTTTGAGTTTCTTTCAAATCCATTTCTCAAAAACAATGATATATCTTGGTCTCAAATTCAAAATGTTATACTATGTGTATCGTTTGTCAACCATGAATACGTATCACCTTTTATAGTGCTCTACACCCAACAGCATTTTCTTTTCCAAATACCGAAGGGACAAGGGACGTACCTCCACGCTATTATGTGACATATCAGCTTTTCAATTATTATATCATTAAAAGTCCTACTAAATTTATTAGACGTTTATTGAGAAATAAAACGATTTATTTACTGTGAGACGATGGTTGAGCAAATAACAAGTCTTAATAAGATCTACTTTTTTTTGCAAATTGATTTTTTCTTAAACCTTTCACCTTCCCTAGGTGATTTTATAATCCAAATTAATGAGTATTTTATATCATCTACTGCAGTCGTAGAAACTACACTTGCTGAACATTTGATAAATAAACAGTCGCATTTATTTTAACTGCACTCAATAAACACAATAACCAAATCGGAACAATACGTTGTAGACCAACGCTTATTGATGTAGTAGGTAAAATAAAAAAAAAAAATCGTATAAACAAACATTTGGTGTGAAAATATTGTACATATTAAATGTATTAACACTTGTGCCGAACTTCAGTATATAATTATTTATATAACTGTATGTTATACTATAATACCTCAAGTGAGGGACTAATTTTCCTAAAAAACTTGAAAAAATGTAATAACTAAAACTATTTGAAAATTCTTAAATACACTATTAAAAATATTTTATTTTCTTATAAAGTTATAACAAAAATTAAAATTAAACTTATTTTGTATTCATTATTTATAAAAATATGTATTTACCTTTCTTAATCTATCCTTATTGTTTTAAGCTAGCCTTTGATAACAATAAAAATAAATAAAAAATAGATAAGGCATTATATACATTTATTTATATTATATATACCTATGATTTAAATAATTATTTAACTCTTTATTTTTCCCTTATTTAAGATAAGTTATGTTAAATATTTACCATGTTTTATATGTTATATCGTGCTTAAATGTACAAATATAAAAAATAAGCAATTATATGGAAAAAAAGTTGTTAAATATGCCAAATACGAAAGTGAACAAAAATTGCCTTAAATCCCGCTTTCACCTTTCAGGATACAAATTTCTATATGACTAAGGTTTGTTTTAGATGATTATTAAAAAAAATTTCAATTCCTATAATTCCCCAGCTCGAATAATATCATACATGTTCTTAGAAGATTTTAGTTGCAATACTAGTGTGTTACATTATTGTAAGGGAGTGTTCTCGTGGAGGGTAGATCATTTGGTTTAGTCTCTCCATTGATCGTGTTTATAAGTATTCTCATTATAAAATAAATATGAAATTCATCTTAATCATATATTAAGTGTACATACAAATCTGTAGATTAGTTTCCTAATTTACAGTAATTTATCTATATTAACATCTAGGTATTATAAGTATAAGGAAATACTGAAATCTAAATAAACAATAAACATAATATACAAGTTCAATTTAATGTACATCAGTGCTTCTCAACGGGGGCGATATCGCCCCCCGGTGGGCGGTGAAGGAGTACTGATGGGCGGTGAGCTCGTTTTGGGCGGTGGGGGGGCGGTGAGCTCGTTTTGGGTGATAGGGGGGTGGTGAACATTTTTTCTGTTCAAAGCAACGCACCAAGATTTATCTTGGTAAATTATTTCGTTTTTATCGATTGAAAATATTGAATCAGCAAAACTACAGTATCAAGAAGAATTGATCGAAATTTCCACTAACGAGATGTTAAAAGCAAGTTTTAAGAATGGTGGAAACCTCACAGAATTTTGGCTCCATAGTAGTATCAGTCGAATTTATCCTGGGCTGTAGACTGTCGTACAAAAATTATTAATTGCCTTCCCTTCCTCTTACTTCGTTGAGCGAGGATTTAGTGCGGTAACGAATCTAATAACTAAAAAGAGAAATCGACTCGACATTGTCAAAAGAGGAGACTTACGCCTTCATCTCACAAACTTTGAACCAAACGTAAAAAAATTGGCTTTGGATCACCAAGCACAACCATCTCACTGATCAATACATTTAAAAACATTTTAATTATCCTCTTAAATTATATTTAAACATAAATTTTACATTTTATTTTCATTATATTAACATTTGTATATATATATATATATATTATATTTATTAATTATTCAATATTAAACTTTTCATGTATATTATTTTTATTTTTATTTTAATGAAGTGGGGGGGGGCGTTAAAAAATATTTTGCTTCTTAGGGGGGTGGCCGTTATAAAAAGGTTGAGAAGCACTGATGTACATGATAACTTGACTTCTCTTTATGATAAATCATTTCGGATAAAATGACGTACATTTTTCCGTTCGAAACACATTTTAATTCCAGACATTTTAGAATATTTAAAATCTTCATTGAAACTTATGTCTAAATTATGATCTACCACGTAGCCAACTAACCTAATGATTAATACCTACCTATTTTTTTTTTTTTTATAATTAAACATATCACCTATAAAGCCTATCTCTATTTATTTTTTTGTCATAAAATATACCTATTTTCACTATAACATAATTTAGTCCTTGAAATTTAGACTGTTGAGCGTCATCACGTTATCTATATTTTATTTACGAAATGTGTTTGCACATTCCGAATTAAAATAGGTGAGATTTCCAATATTTTATTTTTAAGTATTGTGATTTTAAAATACATTAAACATGTATGTTTAATTTATTTTTTAATAGGTATATTTAATAGTAAAAAATGAATGTTAGATAAGAATTACATTTAAAAATTTATAATAACGATTGATCCCTTAAGAAAACATTTTGGCCCTCCTGCGTGCCGACTACAATAGTACACCAGCACCATCTCAAGACAGACCCCTACTAACCCACCCCTCCTATTTACATATTCGTATGCTTGTGTGTTCAATATACACAGTCTTGATTAAGGAATTTGCGTCAGTACCGTAAGTATCGATTTATCAACCACCAGTAAGGTCTTGAAGGCCGGAAAGAGATCCTATAAAAATCTTGTTATTTTCAAAATTTTATTGCGTCTGGATACAATGTATTTTATACTTCATTGAATATTTTTCAAACGATTTTAAATGTTTTGATCAAACCGATTATTCATATCAATAGGCTATAGCGAAACCTACAATATTCAACACCTGTGTGTATTCATTAAAGTGTACAGTGCATACACAATAGACACGGTTTAATATGATTAATGTTATTTCTACAATAAAATATGTTTACGTAGGTGTAATCAAACGTTATTTATGAGTCATTACGGATTTATCGATCCCAATGTAGACAATCTAGATCAGGGGTCTTCAACCCGCGACCCGCGGGCTGCATGTGGACTGTTTTGTCATTATTTGCGGCCTACGATCACATTTGAAATATAGTGAGTACACAATAATACCGATTTAATATGATTAATGTTATTTCTTTAATAAGATATGTTTACATAGGTGTAATCAAACGTTATTTATGAGTCATTGCAGATTTATTGATCTCGATGTAGACAAACTAGACAAATGTATTATTTTATTCAAATACATTTTCCCTTAAACTTATGCGAGATGAATAAAACAAATCTCAACATGAATTATTCGAATTTCAACCTAAAATAATTCAATGACAAATTAGTGGGTAATTCATTTATCAAATGCTTTTATATTTATTGATTATCTATACAAAAAAATACTTTTAGTATTACTTTAGAATAAACATGGTAGTATATAACATATAAACATGGTTCTTTTGTCTCAACAAGGATATTTTTTTGAGTTTTATGAATACTTTTAAAATATGTATATGTATATATATATCATTATTATCAGTTGGCACTCGTAGCGGTCAGACGTGTCCCGAGTTCCGTGTGTTAAATTTTAAATTTTAAATTACATATTTACAGTTTTTACTAAGACTGTAGATGTCTGATGATACAAAGTGCATAGTGTGTGTTAATCGATTCGCTGAATTAGACGTACCGATAAAATGTGACGGATGTGCTAGTCTCGTTCATGATAAATGTTCAGGTCTTACTACATCGGAAATCAAATGTGTGTCTTTGAAAAAAAGTACTTTGAAGTATTTCTGCGCTGGTTGTGAAAATGGTTTTAAAGATTTGCCTCAATTAAAATTATTGATTAAAAAATTACTTGTCGAAGTTGAAGGTTTGAAAAATTCTCACTCGTTTAGTTCTAATAATTCACTTGATAATGAGTTTATTATTAATGAAATTAGTGATCGAAATAGTCGAGCAACAAATCTCCATTTTCCAAAATTTTCCAAATTTTCCAAAATCTCCATAGTTTTTCCAGTAATCAAGAATAATGATCGAAAAACTGAGTAAAAACGGTAAAATCGGTAAAAATCCGCCGTAAACGAGATTTTCACTGCAGATTTTAGGTATTTAGTCATAAATCGAAAAGTATTGAAGCTAGAAACTTGAAAATTTTATCCAATATCAAATACATACTTTTTTATATTGGACAACATTTTCAGAACAATTATTACTTTCAGTACTTTCAGTACTTTCAAAATCATATTTTTAGCCCAAGTGTCGTATTTTTAAAAACTTTATCAAAGAATTTTAAATTTGTGTTATATACTCATAAATACGGCATATTTATACGAAAATATACTATTTTCAATACAAAAAACCAAAAACTTGGTCTTGGTCTTGGTTTCCCCATCACTACGTACAACCACAAGGGTTATTCTTCGCTCCTCGGACAATAATTAACAATTGATCCCTAAGAAAACGTTGTGGGCCTCCTGCTTGCCGACTAAAATAGAGCACCAGCACTATCTCAAGAGAGACCCCTACTATCCCACCCCTCTTATTTACATATTCGTATGCTTGTGTGTCCAATATACACAGTCTTGATCAAGGAATTTGTGCCAATACCGTAAGTATCGATCAATCAATCCCCAGTAAGGTCTTGAAGGCCGAACAGAGAGCCTATAAAAAACTTGTTGTTACAAAATTTTATTGCGTTTGGATACGATGTATTTTATACTTCTTTGAATATTTTTCAAAAGATTTTTAAATTGTCGATCAAACCGATTATTCACATCAATAGGCCATAGCGAAACCTACAATATTCAACACCTGTGTATATACATTAAAGTGTACAGTGCGTACACAATTACATTAGATATTGTTTAATACGATTAATGTTATTTCTACAATAAAATATGTTTACGTAGGTGTCATCAAACGTTTATGAGTCATGGCGGATTTATCGATACTAATGTAGACAATCTAGATTCTAGACGAATAAATTATTTTATTCAAATACATTTCCCTTTAAACTTATGCGAGATGAAAAATACAAATCTCAACATGAATTATTCAAATTTCAACCTAACATAGCTTAATAACAAATTAGTGGGTAATTAATTTATCAAATGCTTTTATATTGATTGATTATCTATAAAAAAAAAAAAATACTTTTAGTATTTCTTTAGAATAAACAATACACATGGTAGTATAATACAGTGCGATCGAAAAGTCGCGCACATCAAAATTAATGTGATTGTTAATAGTATTTTTATTGAATTACTTTTACTTTTATTTATAAACACAAATACAAAAATATTCAAAATTAATTTATACATATACATTTAACGTGTTTTATAACATATTCTCAAAATGGCTGCCTTGTTCATTAATGCATGCACGAACGCGTTTTACCACGTCTGTGGCCACTTTGTGCAATACACTTACATTATGTTCATCTCCGTTGTTATGTTACTCTTCAGTTCATCCAATGTTTGTGGTATATTTTTATAAACCCTTCCTTTAAGATAACCCCATAGGAAGAAATCTAAAGGTGTTAAGTCGGGAGAACGGGGGGGGCCATAATCCTTTGGATATGATACGCTCGCCAAAAAACTCGCGTAAAAAATTCATTGTTTCATTGGATGTGAGACATGTGACATTATCTTGTTGCAACCAACAATCTCTTTCATCGATTTCAAGCAACGAAACAATTTTCAACAATAAACACACGGTGCTCTTGGGAAAACGACATGTTCACAGAGCAATAATCAACGCACTATTAAAAGCGTCGTGTCATAAATACATATAACAATGACGTCTAGATTAAATGTCGGGAATACCCGTAGTGTTATTTTGAAATAACTGATAAAAATAATTTATCACAACTTCTATTTAGAAACTCTTCTATTTTGGTGTGCGCGACTTTTCGATCGCACTGTATAACATATAAACATGGTCCTTTTCTTTTAACAAGAATATTTTTTTGAGTTTTATGAATACTTTTAAATGTATATATAATGTGTATATGTATTTTTATATATATATATATATATATATATATATATATATATATATATATATATATATATATATATATGTCTGTGTGTGTGTGTGTGTGTGTGTGTGTGTGTGTGTGTGTGTGTGTGTGTGTGTGTGTGTGTGTGTGTGTGAATAATGAGAAGATAACTTAGTGCATTCTTGAAACTAAATTTCCTTATTTATATTTAAGTTAAAAAAATATTTTGTACTTTTACATTACATTATAATAGCCTATTATATAGAATATAGTATTTTTAAGTTTATATAAAACTTGAAATTTTTTTTACCAAAAGATTTAAAACATATCGTTCTATCTGTACCTAAAGTTTTATAATCATTTGATGGATCAATATCTTTGATAAATATTTTAAAGTTGAAAATTGATATAATAACAGTCATTTTCGTAAAAATCATAGAACAGTTTACTTAAATACATATTAAAAAAAAAATTCTGTGTCATGATTTTTGAAAAATGTTCAATATTGTTAGGTAGTGTATAAGTATGATCGTAATAAATTTTCAAAAGATTTTGTCAATCATTTAAAACTTTTTTCAGTTTTAAATTTGTTTAAATAAAAAAAACAAGGTACTTGCAAAATGATATTAGTCCAAGAAGTGTTAAGAGGACGTGTCACGAAAAAAAAACGTAAGCAACGCTCCAGAGAATGCGCTGTTAGGTGTTTTCGTGCGGCGCAAGCACGTGACAGGCCACACCCCATGCCGCCGCGATCGTCATAATCGGTCCGATTATTGTTGTCGACGAGGAGCGCGTTTCATTATGATAATATGATTGTTCAAGGTGTACATTTAGTGTAAACAGATGCCGCGCGGTGCGTGTATTATTATTCATCATGATTCCTATTTATGCTGTCGTAAAGTCTGCGCAATAACTGTAAAAATAAGACTGAAATTATTTGTATATAATCTTTATTTTCCATTGTGATACTTATGACTAAAGAGCGGATTTTTAGGTTCTTAAAACCTTAAAATATAATGCTAATATGCTTCAAAAAAACCTTAAAATATTCTCTAAATATTTTTTAAACTTGTAAATATGCAAATATGATTTTTTTCAAAAATAGTTCGATAAAAACAATAAATGACTGTTAAGCGCCATTCTCTTGGTAACAGGTAAATTATTGAATAATTAAAAATGTAAATCAGGTGATACATAGCTATATAAACCTAAAAAGCTAAAAAAAAACATAACAGTTTAGTAAAAAATAATAGATAAGTTTGCACCATTCCTTTGGAAAATAACCAATTCGATTACAGACAAGTAGATAATTGAATGATTTTGAATTTTTATCACTCTTTAATCAAATTATTTTTTTTCCTAGAAAAAATTATTCTTGACAAAATCACTTTTCGAGAAATTAACAAAATATACGAATTTTTATGAAGAGATTATATTCTAAAATATGAAAAATAGGCGAAATATTCTCTAATGTCCAAAATATGCTTTAATATGCAAAATTTTTTCTATGAACTCTGTGATAAATAAATCGTCCACATTTTTCTCCCTCGTAAAGTTGCATAAAATCAATAAAAATATGTAAAAACCTAAAGATCAATTTTTTAATTTTTACATTTTATCTATAATAATTCAACTACAATATTAAGATATACAATTATATTAATTTTAAACAAGTTTTCTGACTTCTCTAGTAAATGGTACATATTCTATAATACGATCATGAATTAACAAGCAGTATGCTGTTATATTAGTAAGATTTTCTAAGGCCTCTAATTCTATTCTTACATCAATAGTTGATGCTGTACTTGTATCACTCTGTTTTGATGTATCTATAACTATGATTGGTGCTTGTGATAAAAATGTAGACGGACTTAAAATTGGATTACGATCTTTGTTTTCGTAATCTGAATCTTGGAATGAAGTATACATGTTGTATAACGTAGCAAAACCATTTTTTTTTAAATCTAGATTTAAATTATCATATGGATAAATGTGTGAATTTAGAAAAACGTTTACGTTAACTAAAGCACAATGGTCGAACATACTGCAGTCTTTCTCAAAAGAATTTTTTCTACTTTTTTGTAATCCTATAATAACAAAACGTGGTTTTTCTAATTTTGATGCCGTTTTTAGATTCCAAACTACGCTTTTAGTATTCCCTAGTTCTGGATATTCATATGTTTCAAAAGATCTAAAAGGAATAAATAAACTTTTTTCTTTTTCTAAAATCTTCATTATTTTTAGTCGTTCTGAATCATCTATACTAATATGTGGAATTTTCCAAGTTACCTTTTGAAGAGTAACAGAACCAGCAGTTGCAGGAACATCAGTTTTAGACATTGATCAATGCTTATCATTATTATTTCTGGTTAAAATCAATTCGATTCGACAATTTATTAAAATTTTAGTAAAGTCTTCAAAAAAATCTAACCAATTTTTTAATGGAATACAAGCTGTAAATTCTCCTTTCTCATTTGTTATACAAGTATTATTTTTAAAATTCCAACCAGCGTTTTCGTAACAATAGTAATTATCCGGTCTACACGATAAATATCCTTTTAACGAACTTGCAATACCGAGAAGCCGAGTTTCATCAACCTCAACCCCATTAATTTCTAACCGTGCCTGACCAAAAAAATAAGATATAGCATTGTTACAAAGTTTAACTTTTTTTGGATCTTCTATTTTTCCTTCGATAAAAATAATGCTGTCGTGAAGAAACGGATATACATCTGTTGTTGGGCCGATATTCGTATTTCGTCATTACTGTTAAAGGAAGCGGTATATGGTACATATGAACATGGGCGCCGACTATTGGGGTGCTGCGGTGCTCAAGCACCCCATGAATCATTCTATGGGGTGCTCTGCACCCTGTGTAATAAAAAGATAGAGCAATACGTAATTTAATATGTTTATAATTTTTTCGTTGTATAATATTTATCCCAACAAAAACACTACCCCAAACTCCGTGTAAAAAAACGCTCAGTATAAAAAAACCACCTCAAAAAGTTGTGATATCATTTTATAGCTATGTATTTAAACTATATAGTAATAGATATATTATTATAATTTATGTTAAAATTCACTGCTTATAAATTGAACTTAGCTGGTGACTTTAAAATTATAACACTTAATTAGTAATTTATAACAATTAATTTATATAACACTTAATTAGTGTCACTCATTTTCTAAGATAACATGTAGGTATACTCAATATGAAATGAATTCTCATGAGTTTTAAATAATGTCACCAGCTAAGTTCAATTTATATGCAGTGAATTTTAACATAAATTATAGTAATATATCTATTCCTATATAGTTTAAATACATAGCTATAAAATGATATCACAACTTTTTGAGGTGGTTTTTTTTTACTGAGCGTTTTTTTACACGGAGTTTGGCGTAGTGTTTTTGTTGGGATATCACAATTTTTTTTTATGTTATTATTATTATTATTGTTGTTGTTTTTGTTGTTGTAAGAATTATTATTAAATATAATAATATCAGGTTATAATACAGTGGCCCACGGAAGTCAATAAGACGTATAACGCTGGACGTGCATAACAGGCGAGTATAGATAGTCTAGTTGACATAAATCTGCACGTATCAATGAAACGGATGGTGAAATTCGGACTGATGTACTTTGAAAATGATATAAATTTTTCTTCGCTGTTTGGTATGACGGATATTGTATTGGTATCGTAGCCCAGCTCTGTTACAATGAAGTGAGCGTCATAGTTTGATAGGTTATGAAAAAAACACGAGACGAAGTTAGGTGTTTGTAATTTAAGGTTGCAGGTGTTGCATAACGTTTGTCTAAAACGTCCGGATAGATGGTTGTGGTCTGCTACTTTAGGATTTTTCACAGAAAAATTCTTTTTACATAAATCACATATATTTTTCATCATATGTGTTCTTTGGTCTTCTTTGGTCATAATAATAGGTGTGATGGTTTTGAACAGTTTTTCAATCTTTTCTGCAACTTTGATGATCAGCTCTACAAAATGTTTCGCAACCTCTTGTTGTGTTTCAGTTCCACGATGTATAACAACAGATCTTGGTATATCAAATTCTTCTAGTAATGTTTAAGGTACGTCTTCTGAGGTTATTACAGTAAATCCATAACTCATCGGTTCATGTTTTTGAAGCGATGTGGTCTTTTTACCTTTACTCTCTTCACATTTCACTAGCAAAGCTTCAAAGTCTGCGTATATCGCTATTGGATGACGTTGTGTCTTACTCCATCCTTCAAACTCCATCTTTGTCCCTGGATCAGGCATGACAGGTAGAATTGGTTTGTGTTGTCCGCAAATAAGTTTGTGTTCGTTTAATGCTTCTTGTCCACATAATTTAATTTTTTTTGGCTGATTGTCAAATGAAGTGAAACATCTTTTACACATAAATATTTTTTCTTCGTGTGCAGTCTTTTGTTTACGTACAAGTCGCGAAAAATCAGAAATGTACGTGTAGTGTGATTTACTATCGTCAGTTATTAGCAAGAGATCGAAATGATCTGTTTTTTCTCTGTCTACAACTTTTAGTGGATAAACATTATGTTTTTTATTCTTTTGACGTTTTAAACCGTATACGTTGATCGACACGTTTGGATTATTTCTCTCGAATATTTTCACCTCGTGTAAAGGGGTTGGAATGTTAATCCTGTGAAATCGTATCGATGTTCTTCAGATGTAAACTGCACTAGAATACGAACGTTATCTACGTATTTTGTCAATAAAGCCCATTTGAAACACTGTTGGTCTGTGTTTTGTACATTGATTACGGCTTTTTTATTTTTTATGTCATTCGGTAATGATATATACGATGTATACGATATATACGATATATACCCATAGGTGTATATTTATATACTCCTAATAATAAACCATCTATAGATTGTAAACTAAAACCACTTCTTTTTCCAGTATAAATATCTTCCTCGGACATTAGATTAGCAAAATCTAGATCAATCTTAGCCTGGATATTTGTATCTGTGAACAATTCCTTGGCTGAGGTTTTAAATGCTCGATTCTCTGCTGAATTATCGATGTGATGTCTATTGTATGTAGCTTCCAGTTTTAGATTGTATTTGATTGGATTATTTGATGAAAGAGATCCGAGTAGCTTAAATAAGTCTTCCTTTGATTATTGTAGAAAATCACTGTAGTTGGAAAAATTACTAGTATTTTTCTTGGAATACCAATTAATTTTTTTACGATGTGAAGAACCTATCTCAACAAAACCCTGAGTCTGTGCTAGGAGCATACGAGATTTTTTTGCATTTACTGCCGTGTTTAAATTCTCTACATGATGTACACGCTTCAAATTAAAGTGAGCTGAAACAAAGTATTATTTATTAATGTTTATCATTGATTTGTAAAATATAATAAAGATATTTACCTTCATAATCATAATAAACGTTTTCACTAGGTCTTAAAAAATCTTCAATTTCATGTTTGGTTATGGATGGATGTTGTTGTTGGCACAATAAAATATTTGAATCTAGAAAATATTATTTTTTATTAATTAATAGTGATTAATTTGAAAAAAAAAATTTATTGTTAAAACAGCCAATTGAAATCTATCTAATGGAACAGTGCGTGATAGAATTCAAAACGAAATTGAAATCGTTTTCAAACTCTGGTAAAAAAATACTTACGATGCGTTTCCTTGCTGTGTCTGATGAGGTTATCCCTCCGTGTGAATACTTTTGAACAGATGCTACATGGAAAATTGGTTTCATCGTGACATCTAGTATGTCTCTGGTCTCATCAAGTTGTTACCTCTAGTGAAGGACTTATTACATTTTTCTTTTCATCCTGAGTCATGATTTTTGAAATCTTTTCAATATTATTAATTATGACTTATGAGCATGATCTTATTAAATTTTCAGGACTTTTTGTTAGATGTTGTAAATTGTATTGGGGATAAACTTTAATAAAACTAAGTATTTTTATAGTTCTATTTTTAGTCCAAAAGTAATTACATTTTTAAAACTTTTTTCTAGTATATAGCAATATGCCATTAATATATTGTGAAAATGTCATCTTTTTATTAACTTTACTTTCCGAGTTATAACTATATAACCAAAATCAATTTAATGAAAGTGTTGGTTACTGCAAATACCACTGTTCTTACTAAATTTTTTTTTGCAGCTTTTCTTACATTGTAAAACTATTGAGAGTAGAGAAAAATGATAATTTTTAAGTACAATCTATATGTCATTATCGATCTGTAGAGTTGCTTGATGAAATTTTTGGAGCATTATCATTACAAAAAAGATAAAGAAAAGAAACAACATTGTAAAACCAATAGATCCTTTGCTTCTCTCAAAATCTAAAATAATAACTACCTACCTATTAACCTAACTTAAAATATTATAATTTTTCTAACATAAAAAATGTTTGAAAATGAAAATAATTTTATATTGTGATTTTATCCCTGGAGACTTAGAATTTAGAAATATTTTTATAGCTATGTGGTAAACGACTAATTGATAGTACAAATGAAAGATGTGTGAAAAAAAGTAAAATTTAAAACTCCTGTTTTTTTTTTTTAATGTTTAACAAATTAACTGTAATACCTTTAATGTAAATAATTATTTTAAAAACATGTCATATTGTAGTTTTTCATAATTTGTTATTGGTTTTAATGTTTTAAGTCAGGTAGATTTTCCTCATGCAACAAATTTGTTAATTTGAGACACAGTTTTTCTATTAGAGGTCTAATTATAACGAATTATTTGTGTGCTTTCAGTTAAACAGATCAATAGACAGTTGATAGCTGTCCTCCAATTCGTGGTTTCAACTGCAGCTGGATTTTTATTCGGATTCATGGGTATAGAACTGATGCTGAGTTCAACCTTTGATTTGGGTTTTAAGTTATTGCTGGGGATAATATGTGCCTTGATTATTGCATTGGCTAAAATTTACTTTTTGGCCAAAAAAAAAAAAAATTAAGAATATTCAAATGGTGATATATGGACTGACTGAAATTAATATTATGTTATATTTTTGATTAATAATTTTATTTTATGCTTTTAAATTATTTCATTAATTTATTATAAATGTATTCATTCCATGTTATTCCTTGTTTGATACAAAAATAAACCAATTCTAACATTATCCGACTTAGATCTTGGTGTAAAACTAAAATTAATTATTATATTAATTTCATTATTGTTATTTATTGTCTTGATTTTCTTGTATTATTTTCATGTTTTTTTTTCTTACTGTACTGTTTGTCTTTTTGGCATTATTTTTGAAAAATTAATATATTATTAAAATTATTAAAAACGCATATGTACATTAAATGAAATATAATTTTTAAGTACAAATAAATTATTTCAGGATTGTAATATTTCTAGAAAGACCCAATATTTTTTTATGAAATCAAATAAAATTATTACATTTCAAAAACCGCAGTTATATTTATACAACTACATTGTGATGATAATTTTTTTTTTTTGCATTGAATTTCAATAAATTGTAAAATTAAAGTTATTGAAATCTGTGAAATGAAAAATAATTGAGACTTGTCAAGAAATCAAAAGAAAAATTATCTATTAAGAATAAAAACTATGAATTTTCTGAATTCCTTGTGTTTGAGTTAAAAATATTTATCTTGTACTGAATACAAACTTTTCAAAATGTAAATCCTTGCTATTAACACAACTGTACAGTTGTGTTAATTGTACATTTAAGATTGTAATGTTTTATAATTTATTTATTTTTATACAGGCGAATGTGATTGAACATTAATATCTGTATGTACATTTTTTTAATTGTTGTACTTTAAACTTTGTAACATTGCACAAGAATTGTTTACAAACAATAAATTAATTCATGTCAATAGATATTTCATAAAAAAATTAATGTTTTACCATTTTACCAAATTGATGATTGCCACCCCATTGACATTTTTCATAATCTTGATTTTTTTTTTTTTAAACGTTATGTGTTATTTTTATTTTTTGCAATTCATTAGGTCTTATCTTTTGATAAAAAATATAATTAATTATAATCTGTGTTGTTAATTCGTATTAAATTGTTATTTTCCATATGATTTTACATATTAATGTTGAAACGGTTACAAGTTTGTTCTTAACTTTGTAATACTGACTGGTATTTATTCGAACATAGAAAATAAGAATTATCAAACAAAAGAAAAGATTTGAAATTGATCTAAAATTTAATTTTAATATTTATTGTATTTAAGATTCATCAATTGTTACACATTTTAAATGTTCATCTGGTTTTCAATTAAATTCCCTTTGTTTTAGAGTGGTGTACTATGGACCGGTATTGAGTATTGTTGAATTATTAAAAGTATCGCACCGTCTAAATCTTTGAAGTTAACATGATAAAACTTAGATTCTTAATCCACCTGTTGAAAACTTCTGTATATTATTATATTAAATAGAGGATTCTAAGTTTGGTATAGATATTAGGGAAATGTCGGGGGAGGGGTAAATTCATGATTATTTGCAGTGCTCGACTTGGGGGGGGGACGCAGGACGGAGTACCCCAACTAATTTTTCGGAAATTTTAGCGTATCTCTACTTTTATTTTTAAGAAGAACGCACGGGATGCTGCATCCATAGCCCTATAAACTAGGTAATATTGTATAGGTCTATGGCTGCATCATTCTGCATTTTTAATTTTTATCAAAATGCTCGTGATAAAGTGATAACATAATTCTTCTTACCATAGATTTAATAATAACACAGAATATTATTATTGTTATTTATATCATTACCTATATTATCAGTTACCACTGTTATCATTAATCAGTATTCACTAATATCAATTTATAAAGATTGTTATTTATGAATTACATTTTTTTTTAAATTTAAATAAATAGTTAAAATGAATTGTTTTTTATTTAGTTACTTTTGAGTTTGATATTATATTTATAAGTTATAACTATAATACACAATACATTATTTACAGTAATTTTTTTTGTAATTTGATTATTATTTATTTATTAATATTTTTTATATAATTTAAAGATGGCTATTAGGGGGTGTGGGGGCATAGCCCCCACGGCTTAGTAACGTTTAACAAGTGACGGGGACGCTCTTTTCTTTAAGTTAATAGAGTCCCACTACTTTAATTTTGCCAAGTCGAGCACTGATTATTTGTGCATCAAACAAACTTGTTTTCCATAAATGTCTGATCCCATTTAATATGTTCTGTTAGTATATTGATGAAAAAACCGGTTACAGCCCAACTACAAGACCACTTACATTGAAAGACATTTTAAAATTATTTTTATATTATATTATTAATTGCATGATAAATAGGTGTTTAATAAATGAACGGATAATAGACACGTACTTACTGCATACCGTCAGTCAGTATATTTTGATGTATTTCGACTAGTTTTAATATCTAAATAAAATTTTACAGTAGCTTAATTTGATTTAATTTGATTCCAAAAAATATTTGATGAGTATATTTACAATTTTTTCAGCATAAAACTAATATCAGTAGTTCTCCTATTTTGGGATTTTGCGTAGTTTTAATTATTAATTACTATAATATTTATAAAAAAATTGTTTGATTAAAATAAAACAAATTTAAAGGCATAATTCTAGTTTAGCAACCTATCGATTTTGAAAATTTTTTTTTTTCCAAAACGTGTGTTTAAGGGTGCTTTATATGAATGTAAAAAAAAAAAGCCCGCTCATACTTCGTTTTGAAGTTATCGACGAAAAACTTAAAAAACCTAATTTTTTCGTTACGCGCGTTTTTTTTTTTTTAATACTTAGAATTGAATATGTGTATTTAAAATAAACATTTTTATTCATATAACTTAAATTTTTAATATTATTAAGTTTTATATTAAATAATAGATATTGTTCATTATTACTTCGTAATTAGTTTTCCTAAAATAGCTATACTGGTATGATAAGCAATCCGTGCGTTCGATGTTTAATTATTATTAATTGCGTTTCTAAAAATTATACAATTGACCATTATCAAACCGAAACATCCCCACGTTGCACAGCAAATCGAGGGTTGTTTTCGATTTAAATGCGCTCGGCGGAGCCGAGTGGGTGCGACACGAGCTTGCGAAGCGAAGCGAAGCAAAGCGAGGGGAGTTTTGCGAAGTGAGCAAAGCGAACGGAGCTGCGGAGCGCAGCGACGCTCAATGTTTTATTAATATTTACTATTTTACAAGTTGAGGTTACACACTTAAACGAACAATTTATTTTATTTCTTCCAAACCAATAAATATTAGTTATTTCTGGTTTCACTAAAACTAAATTATACAACTTTTAATACCCGTAAATCAAAAACTGAGCTAGATAGCACATTTCTGACTTCACTAAAAACTTTTTCATCTAAAACAGTACACTGAAAAAAAAAATTACCAAAAAAAAGTGATTTTCAGCAAATTTAGGAAAGGATTTATTATGAATTTTGAAAATAGTGTTTTTCAATGTTTACGCACAAAAACTTCAAAAGTAAGTATGTTAGGTAAATTTTAATTTAACCAATGTATTAAGCGTTAAAAACTACACATTTTGAAAAAAAAAATTTTTAAATATTCAATTCTAAGTATTTTTTAAAAAAAAAACGCGCGTACCGAAAAAATTAGGTTTTTTAAGTTTTTCGTCGATAACTTCAAAACGAAGTATGAGCGGGCTTTTTTTTTTTTTACATTCATATAAAGCACCCTAAAACACACGTTTTGGAAAAAAAAAATTTTTCAAAATCGATAGGTTGCTAAACTAGAATCGTTCCAATTTAAATTATGTGTTTATTATAAAGACTTCATTTATTTTTTTAAATAAATTTGAAACGAGGTGATCAAATTGAATAAAGGGGGTAACGGGTTAAGGAGGGTCTGGCGGCCACCACCGAATCAGGAAAAATCGTTTATAAATCTTGAAGAGGGTCGAAAAACAAGCAGTATAAGCTTTTTACCGTCATTATAACCCCAAATGAAAACACAGTAATGGCGAAAAATATGATTTTTTATAATTTTTATTTTTTTCAACCAGTTTAATTTATTTTTAAATGGTTTAAACGCGATTAAAAATTTGTTTTGGATGTGTGGAAGTCCCCTGAATTTTTTCAGATTTTTTGGTCAAGTAAAAACATGTGAATTTTAGGTTTAAATGCGAAAAAATCGTGAAAAACGCGTCATTTTCAAGATTTAACCCTCTTATTTTTAGGGTTGTTTTCATTTTCTGCTGTATAGTATATATAGTCCTCTAAAGTGACCTCAAAAACCCCTATAGAGATGTATTTTTTATAGCAAAGACGCATTATACCAAGTACGCGCCGTAATTTACCGAAAGTTGAAAATTCGAGTTTTTTTCAAAAAATCGCCCCGTTCACCAGAATTGACCAAATTGAGTCCAATTGCCTGCATTTGAAAGAGGACGATTGCCGCTATCTATACTATACAGCACCCTTTGGGAAAATGAAAACAACTCTAAAAATAAGAGGGTTAAATCTTGAAAATGACGCGTTTTTCACGATTTTTTCGCATTTAAACCTAAAATTCACATGTTTTTACTTGACCAAAAAATCTGAAAAAATTCAGGGGACTTCCACACATCCAAAACAAATTTTTAATTGCGTTTAAACCATTTAAAAATAAATTAAACTGGTTGAAAAAAATAAAAATTATAAAAAATCATATTTTTCGCCATTACTGTGTTTTCATTTGGGGTTATAATGACGGTAAAAAGCTTATACTGCTTGTTTTTCGACCCTCTTCAAGATTTTTTAAACGATTTTTCCTGATTCGGTGGTGGCCGCCAGACCCTCCTTAACCCGCTACCCCCTTTTCAGCATGATCTATATAGTGACCGATAAGTTTTTACTCATTATATTATAATAATTATGTTAATTATGTCTTTAACCTAATCTTTAACCTTCTTTACACGGTGGATTTATAGTATGGGCACCTACCAGAGTCGTATTTACGCGTAGCCTACATACGTTGGAGCCTAGGGGCCTGCATCACAAAAATAATGTATACAATTCCTATATGATAAAAATGTTGATTTTGAATAGGTAGTACCAAAAATATTTTGGTTGTGATACTGTGGTGTAGTTCTTTGGCGATGATGTATCTGTTTATTGTTGGTATGTAAATGTAGAATTGTTCAGCAAAATTATGAAGGAGGATTTATGATACAAGTTATTTTTAAATTTTGTCCAAGAATTTTGCAAGGAAGTTATGATAAAAAAAAAAAATATTTATATACATATATACACATATCTCATTCAACTAGTATAATATAAATCACTACATTGAGTTCTAAATTATATATAAACTTAACATAATGAAATAAAATAAATATGTATTAACATATTATTACAAATTAAATTTGATTTGATCCATGACAATCACAAATTATTTCATTATTTAACAGCTATTGTCATTAATTAAAGAATGTTTTGAATTAAAAAAAAAATAAAAATATTTCATGATACTAATATTAATTTAACAAATTCAAAAATTAAAATTATGTTATTGCTGACTTATCATAATGCTATGTTAGTTGGCCTATTTAAAGTAAAATCTGTCCATTTGATTATCATTTCTAACATGTTTTGATCAATTTTTTTCTATTTAAGAAATGTATACATATTTTTTTACAACATTTAATAGCTTTGAAAAATGACTGATTTTTTCTAGAATCAATTAGGTAGTTCCATTGAGCCACTTAAATATTCATCTATTATTAATACTAATATTTGAAATTCTAGTCATGTTGTTGTCATGCTTTTTGATCTTCAAATTTTAAAAACATCTTTTTATAATATTTTATTAATAATATATATATATATATATATATATATATATATATATATATATATATATATATATATATATATATATATATATATTTATTTATTTATATATATATATATATATATATATATATATTTATTTATTTATATATATATTATTAATAAAATATTATATAAGGGATAATTTATTTTTATTTTATTTAACTTTTCCCCGATATTCATTATATAGTGTTCAAATTTTTAAACTTAAAAAAATAAATCAAAACTTTTAAAGAACACAATTTAGATATCCTTTCAATTATTACCGAATTCAAAAAATAAAATAATCATCGAATTTTTAATTATTATATTATCTAAGTTATTAATTACATAATATCTCGCTGATATATTACGTTTTGATTCAGTATTTTGTTTAATATTTGCAGTTTTTGTCTTTTGCATTTTTTTTTCGTTTCACTATCAAAACGTCTTTCAATAAGGCCTGCACCACGTTCAACGTATGAGTCTGAAAACCCTGAATACGGCTCTAGTACCTCCTATACTGTTAATATCTTACCATCTATACGTGCGATTTCGGATTCACAGAATTACTGGACGAAACTGATGGGCACAGTCGAGCGCACCAAAAAGTGTAAACAGAAAAAAAATAAACATCGTTATAAAACCGATTGATCTTTTGCTTCAGTCAGAATCTAAAAAAAGTGTTTGTTTGTTGTAGTCGTTAGAATCTGCGACTAAGCCGTTACGTCGGCGTATTTACAGTATTTTTTTATTTTATTTTATTATTTTTGGCAATCCAATTAATGTTTCCGAGATTCTTATACATTGAAACCTTTCTCCAGATCCTGTTCGGCCGATCCATTAGTGAAAACTGTTCTAAAACGTGTCGAGTACTTTCCGAGATATGCGCATACGGACAAAAACGAGGTTTCTATTTACATGGACGGATTTAGATGATTGATAAACAGCTATTCTATAGATCTAAATATGCGATGTAATCACTAGTCTTTCGTTCTATACGAAAAAAAAAAATGTTGAAATTTGCCGTCCTACAAATGTCGCCGCTCTAGGCCGGGGCCCACGTATTTCCTATGGTGCGTTGAGTAGTCTTATAAAATCAATGCTCAAACGCATAAGGCGTCGCGACCAGCGGTGTAATGGCGGGTTAGGCAAGGTGTCGGTGACGAGTAAGTCTAATTGACTGTACTGAATGAATTGAATGGACTGAATGGACGAGCTCCAGTACTGCCAGTAGTAAAATAAACATTCCCAAATCAAAACGCTGTTATCCATCATAGTCGCTGTTATCAAAATGAGATTTTTCATTTGCCATTTATATATGTATAAATATATAGTTTTTTTTACCATTTCCATTTTCCATTTTTATCTTTTCTATGCATTTACCATTATTCATTTACAACTTACCATTTACCATGTCAAAAAATTTATAAATAAATAATTATGGATAACGTTATATGCTGGAATCTGGAAAATAGTTTTGACCATTCTCAACTTTGTTTAAAGCCGCATCCAGACTAGATTAAGGCAATCGAACGCCAACTTCATCACATTCGCTTTTGGCGTTTGTGCGGTCGCGCTATCCTCATCTAGACCAACATCACCAAATAAGATCGTAATTTTTCTATTCTATGATCGTCATATGTTTGGACTCGGCTTAACACAAGATTGTCCAACTTGCCGCTCGTGACATTTTTAATGGATTTGTAATTTGATTTGATTTGATTTGGGAATGTTACAGTACTGGAACTCGTCCATTCAATCCATTCAATTCATTCGGTTCAGTCAATTAGACCTGCCCGTCGGTGACTTCCTAATCTTATTTTTTTAGGGTGTTACTACTGAGTGACCTCTCTAATCTCATGATTCATGTTATCTTACTTCATTTGTCATTTATCAAACCTACTCATTGTACAAAGATTATGTATAGATTGAAGATTTATTCAATAAATTTAAAAAAAAAATCTTATTTTTAATCATGCACTCACGACGAAAATCATGGTTCGCGAGTACACGGGCATGACGTATTAGTAGTATTTACTCAATCAATATCATTCATTTAATACGGTCGTACGTTTTTTCAGATTCCAACGTTGAAACGACGAGAATGGAAAAATATATAAGCTTTATTGTTGTGCAGTCGACCGGTCGAATCACTAGTGAGCTTCAATATCAATCACGTAGATATTATTTATCTAGCGATCAATAAATCGGGAGCAAATTTAGACGATAAATTCGTATAAACAATATTCGTTTAATTTAATATAAATACCTACAGTATTTTATTAATTTTGATACCTAAGAATGGAATAAATATAGTTTTTTCAAAAAAATTATAACAACGTAGAAAATCATTGCAATCAAATGTTAGTTTTATACGTAGTGTTCAATGCTTGATGATTAAAATGTAATTTCCACGACGATCGCCAAAATGTGCAAAAATAAAAAAACACCAAATATGAATTCATTACAATACGATATAGGAGGCATTGTCAGTTCACATCTAGGTTATGCACGTAAATACAGTCGAATAGATACGTAGGAGTCTTTACAAGACAATTGTTTACAGATTTTTCAAATTTGAAATTACGTATAATATATTATATTATTATTATAATGTAATATTCACTTCAGTATCACACCAATGAATGTCGTGAGGTGTAAGTGCATAACTTTGAAATACTGCGTCACTGTAGAGAAATACACGCCACTGGTGCCCACGTCTATGTACACACATGGCCGTCGTGAAGGCACAGCGTCGCTAAATATATAATTCCCGTAGCAGAGACGCCGTGACCTCTGCCCCCGTCGCGTCGTTCCGGCGCCCCAGCACCCGGCGTCACAATTCGAAATTCAAATACGGCAAAAAAGACCGTTTGCTCACAACAAGACAAGACGGCTTTTTGTTTTACTGTTTTTTTGCGACAGTCGGATTTTATCTCACGCATTTTTTCGCTCCACATTTTGAAAGCGCGTCTTAGTGATCGTGGCGTAGCGCCGAAATTCGAAAAAGCGAGTTTCAGTAGAACGGAGTTCTATAGCGTCGTTTCTTAATCGTGTCTGCAGTAATTAATTTCGCGCGGATCGAGATCGTCAACCGTCCAAAGTCACCAACAACCAGGGGCGGATCTTGGATATTTTGACAGGGGGGGGGCACATACGAATTGTATAATTTGAATTAGTTATAATTAATAATACATTCTATCATTTTTAAACAATATTAGTAATATATTAATACATTGTTGATTAATAATATCACACTATAAAATGATAATGTATACCTAGGTAAGTTATTATACATAATAAGTGTCCCGGCAGCAATGTTAACACATTTTCCGGGGCATCATCGATTCAAAACTGAAAAAAAAAGTTATTATACTTATAGGTTGTTATTAATATGAAAAAAAGCTGGTAAGTGAGATGATGGTGGTACAAGTTCGTCCTTCGTCCCTTCGGTCCTCGGACAAGATATTGGTGATTAATGTATTAAGTTTTAAAGAAATAATGACTCATTTCTTTAGTATAAAACGATTCTGAGCAAAGCTTCAGTGTAATATAATATATTATTATTTAAATACTGTTTACGTATTTTACGGTTATTTGTATAATTTTTGGTGAGTTTTTTTGTAATTAAACCCTCATAAAATATTCAATTAGATATAACACTTTTAAAGTTCAATTGTTATAACAATTATAACTCATTAGAAATTTTTTGTCACCAAAAGATTCGAAAAATGTTTTTATATCTATGTTCCAAGTTTTATTGTGATCAGATACACCAAAAAAGTTTTAAACAGATTTTAAGGAGAAAATTAACGTAAAAACAGCCAATATTTTCGTATACGAATTTATTAAAGTGTGAAAAAAAATCAAAAAGAAGCATTTATTAAATTTAGTTCTAAAAAGGAGCGTTCGAGAAACCCCTTTGGTTCGTTCAGGTGACTCGTCTGCAAACAGAACCGCGGGTGTAGTCAGGCCCGCTCTGACCTATTTATCCTATTATTGCCTTTGTCCTACAAAAAATTTGCCCCCCCCCCCCCACTCACTTGATCACTCAATATCATACCTTGACTGAACAAATATTGTATTTGCATATTTCGGTATGAGGATTGTAGCATGTAAGTACCTATATCAAATGTTATTATCTGTCTTCCAATAAATTAATTCAATTTAAACATAAAAACATAATATATTATTTTAAAATGTTAGACAACTTTACCTCAATGAAATAAATTTGATAAAATCAACTTTTTTTCTTTATCTACAAACCTATAGACTGGATATATACACAATAATTCAGTAATATGAACTTTAAAATAATTATAACAAAACATTAAAAGTCAAGATGAAAAAAATTTAACTTCTACAAAAATGAACACTGTATACATAATATATTATATCATTATTATATGGTATTTTATAATTACATAGAATATATTATTATAATATTACAAAGTAGCTTATTATATAAATGTCTTTTTTAACTTAAACAAAATGAACTTTTCTAGCTTCTACAGCTGAAAACTTTTCAATTAATGATTTTGTGTCCACACTTTGACATAATTGATGTTCAATTGAAATAATTGACAGATTAGTCAATCTATCTTGATTCATGGTTGATATAAGGTAGTTTTTGACTATTTTTAACTTTGAAAAAGATCTTTCTCCTGTAGCAACACTAACTGGCATTGTTAAATAAATACGTAGAGCACATGTTAGGGAAAAATGATGATAAGCCATTTGTATGAGTATAATTTAAAACATCATGAGAATTGTAATCTAATTTTAAATGAATTCTTAATGATATAATTTCTTCATACAACTCAGAACCACTTATATCAGATTCATTAAGGACATTATCGGTTAAGATGTACTTGTAAATCATTACAATGTTTGAGTAATTCTTTATCAGACATTTGTACTAAATTCTTAATTGAATAAAATATTAAAAATATATCCGAATTTGATCTAAGTAACTCAAATCTTTCATTAAGTGACAATAAAGTAGAATCTAAAATAGTATAGTAAAAGTTACATTTAAAACTATTTTGTGGATCAATTATGGGTTCATCTTCAGTTTCATAGTCAAAATGTTTCTTTCTTTTCCTAAGTCTTTTTTCTATTGGAAATGTAGTGTCTCCGTTTACATCTAAAGATAACTTTTTTGACTTTGAGATAATATCTAAAAAATGTTCGTCACTTCTTTTCTTTGTAAAGTATTCTTTTAAATTTTCAATCATCTCTAAAGCATTATATTATACTACTATAGATTTTACAGATTTATTTTTAAGTTGTTTAAATAACTCGATACAGCATTACAGCCACTCTTTTGAAGCTATTATATATAATATTAATAAAATATATATAATATATATGTATAAATTGTACACAATGTCGCTAGTTACTATCCTCTTATAAATTATTATATTTATTTGTTATATTGTATTATGTTGTATATTTATTACGAATTGCATGTCAAAAACATATTGATAGACGATAGAACCACACGATACCTACTAAACGCCTCAGCGTCAAAAATCAAAATTAATTCCCAAAAACTTAGATAGATATTAAAATTTGCCACCCCTGGAATATTACCACTTTTTGCCGCCCTTGTTTTTCGCACACCTCGCACACCTAGTTAGCGCGGGCCTTGGTGTAGTTAATGGAACACTTATTTGAATTAGGTATCGTTTAATAAATCTAACGTTTGGAGCTACCTTTATCACTTGATAACACCCACAGAACAAATTTTTTTTTTTTATAACTTTATCAATAAACCGAATGAATCAAAATCTGAGTAGCGGCGCCTAGACTGGCGTTTGAGACTTTCCATGATCTAGTCTTGAATATAGTTAATACGTTAACGCAGCGGTTCCCAACCTTTTTAGTTTCGTGGACCACTAATTTTGTAAAAAAATATTTGAGGCCCATCCATAATATACCAATATATGTTTTCATAAAATTATAATATATATTATATACATGTATGTGGAATAAAAAATTAAGAAAATTAAAAAAAAAAAAAAACAATTGTTTGAAAAAAACTTAATTCAACTTTATCACAAGATAAACAATTTAATGTGATTTTTGACATTGCTTGTTCTTCACGAGAAAGTCAATATCTGGATTAAAACTTGTTAGTGTTAGTCTTAAATCACTCTCAACATTCAGTTTATTCCTATATTTATTTTTTAAATAAATGAAAGTAGAAAAAGCACGTTCTCATAGATTAGTCGTCGATAAGCCCATCAAGTTTCTGAGTGTAATTTTAGCGATTGCTGGATGGTCTTTTCGAAAATTTAACCAGAATGGCACTAATTGCGTACTTTTAAAATACGGTTTTAAAGTCTGATCACATGACATTTCAATCAACGAATCTTCTTCACTAGCTGATATTTTCATTTAATTTATTTTCAAAAATAAGAACCAAAAAATATATTATCATGTATCATTTTAAATATGAATATTAAATATTTAATATTATACCAATGGCTCACGGCCCAGTACCATGCTGCTCGAGGCCCACAAGTGGGCCGCGGCCCATGGGTTGGGAACCGCTACGTTAACGCATGAAAGATTGATAAATATAATAGCACATCTATCTGTGCACTCATTTTCTTTTTCTACCAATAAATAAAAACTGTTTTAAATTTAAGTCAATAAAAACTATTTCTGTGTAAAGTACCTATATTATCTAAACCAGTGTCTCGGCCGATTTGTATTTGTTTCGTTTCAAACACGCGGCCGACGACCGCGAGCGCCTATAGCAACGGGGCTTCTGCAAACGAACCGCTCGAGGAAATCGCAACAACGTGTCATTCCATCTTCGACGTTCGTGCAGGTAACATCGTAACGAAGAAACAATAAAAAAAATCATACATTACGTTTTTCGTAAAATTTGGTTTATTCAATTTGTTTGGTTTACCAACTACTGAAGGCATATTTGCGTTGAATATTCGTCTCCAGATGGATTATGGCTATATACAACGGGAGTTGTACAATAGCCATAATCCATCTGGAGACGAATATTCGACGCAAATATCGGTACAACTCCCGGTGCGACTCGTACAGAGAGAGCCAGTTTATCGAGTCGCGGAACAAAACTACGACAATAAACAGGAGCCATGTGAGACCGCATTATGAAAAAACGGTGACTCCCGTCGGAATCGCAGTGAAACACGGACCGACGAAAGAAGAGAAATACTTTAGTTCTGAAAAAGGTCTTTTCGGTGTTGTCACGCGTGGAACGGTACAAGTCGTTTTATTCCTGAAGTCAACCAAGTCAATGACGACGCACACTCGAGCCCGGAACGGTCGCGGCCCGACAGCCCGACGTCGGTGCCATGCTCGGGAGCGGCCGAGCAGCTTCGTAGGTCCGTTTCGTCGTCGGACCACGTGCTCCGGTCGCGCGCCGCCGCATGGATGGCGGCCAAACGGTCGTCGGACGCGGATTGTGCCGGGCCAGCCAAGCGCGTCTGCCGCCGGTCGCCCACGCCCGCGCGGCCGTCGGACCGGAAGGACACGGACGTCCGCCGCGGCGCGGAGCCAAAGTCATTCGGCGTGCACAGACGCTGCCGGAGCCAGCCGCGACTGGTCGCCCGGTCCCCGGTGCGCCGCGTGCCGTGGCCGCCGGCGCCGAGCTACCCGAACGAGCCGTGGCACCCGCTGGACCCGGCCCGGCCCCGCGCGCCGGACGCGCCGCTCGTCCACGCCGTGCCGGTCACGCACACGTCCGTCCGTATGGTGTTCGGACCGGACCCGGCGACGGCGGCCGGCAGGGCCGCGGAGGCCGACCCTGCGCCGGTAAACTGGTACCGCGAGTACGGGCGCCAGGAGACGCTCATAGACGGCCGCGTGCGCGTCCGGGAGCTGCCGGCGGAAGTGCTGGTCGAGGGGCTGCTGCCGCGCAGCAGATTGCACCTGGCCGTACGACCGGTAGACGTGTTCGGCCGCTACGGTGGCTGCGGCATTGCCACGGCCCGTCTATGATGAGGCGTCCGTCGTCCCGTCTCGGCCACCCCACGCCCTGCGTCGGCGTCTTCGCGCCCCCTCCGTGACAATTGTCCGGAGGGCCGAATTCGGCGTTTTTTCTTAGTTTTTAAGTTTATTGTTTATTGTTTACTGTAATAATTGTTAATAAATAGTCATTTCGGCATTTGTCAATTTGTTTTTTTTATTTACCAACCGACAATATTACAATATTAGTCGTCGTGGTGCTCAATCGACCCCCATACATTTTTACATTTGAAGAGCCGCCTTCACGCCACCGGTTTCGCTTGGCCATGCAACCGGTGGTATACCATTTGTATACCACGTGCATATATTTTCGTGTTTTCAAACAACAAAACGTAAAAGTGAGATGATGTTGGTACTACAGAATAAATGAACGTTGTTTGAATTTCGTCCGAATTAAAAATGATACAATTAGATAAAATAATCCATCAGGCATATTTGCGTCGAATATTCGTCTCCAGATGGATTATGGCTATTGTACAACTCCCGGTGCGACTCGTACAGAGAAAGCCAGTTTATCGAGGAGTCGCGGAACAAAACTACGACAATAAACAGGAGCCATGTGAGACCGCTTTATGAAAAAACGGTGACCCGTCGGAATCGCAGTGAAACACAGGTCGACGAAAGAAGAGAAATTCTTTAGTTCTGAAAAAGGTCTTTTCGGTGTTGTCACGCGTGGAACGGTACAAGTCGTTTTATTCCTGAAGTCAACCAAGTCAATGACGACGCACACTACAGGACCGTTCGTCGTGGATCGTGCCTCGCCGTCGACACGGCTGGAGAAGTACGTGTAGGTACGAGTCTAGCCGTCACGTCGGAAGAGCAGAGTGCAAGCGTCTGGGCCGTGACGAAAAAGCATCTGGCACCGAGCGAGTGGTCTACCCGGCGCCGGGGTCACGTCATAAGGATTTTTCAGGAGAATCGAAAATTGAGGAAAAAATCGGTGACGGCAGACGTCAACGGCGGCGGCGGCACGTGACGGGAAAAATGACCGTTCGTCGCAGTGGCATCGCCAGACCAAAATGCCAATCGAGGCCGTCGGACGACAATCTCTACGAGGCCGAAGGATACGGTGAAGTATTCACGGCGGAAGGAAACTTGCTTTGGGAAATTTGTTCAAAAACGTAAAACTGTACTAGGTAGGGCTGGCGGTATTCGCCGCACGTCTCGGCCCTGCAAGTGCGCCAGGTACGGGTACCGATCTTCGTCCGGCGGGCACGTCGGGTCCGCCAACATCGTGTCGGCGATCCACGTGCGGTGCTCGATGACAAACGCCGACCGGCCCTGCACGGCCGAGTCGCCGCAGTCGGCCGGCTCGCCGGACCCTGCGCCGTACACGCCGTACCCGTAGCTGGACATGCCGTACAGCCGGTCGCGGTCGCACAGCAGCGGGTAGGCGCGGCCGCACGGCAGGCGCGTGGGCGGCGGACCGACCGTCCGGGTGCACACGAAGTCGGTCCACGTGAAGCCGAGTATGTACTTGAGGATGGGGCTGAAACCAGACGGGAGAATATTGTTATCATTTTTTACTATCGGGTGGATATGATCGGTGCGGTAACATATCAAAAAATAGAAAAAAACATAAAGTGCAGGTCCTCACTTGGATTTTGGAATCTCACAAGCAGACAGACCGTATTTGGCCTTGACGGGTACTTTGTAAAGTCGCTTGTCCGTCGCTCCGATCCCAACGACCCCCCCCCCCCCGTGTGTAAGCCACTAATTTTATCTATATTGTTTAGCATTTAACATATTAAAATAAAAATGAAAAAACGCGTACCCCCCGTAATATCCCACTCTACAAGAATTTTTTTACTATATTAGACTAGTTAAAGGCAATTTTTTATTTGAAACTCTGTAAACCGTTCTTGGATTATTATTTGATATTTTACTCATTTGGTTTTTCATTTATAGCTATATACATTTACTGTTTTCCACTTTAATGTTCTACAATCAGCAACAACTTGTTGACTACAACACTTGTTGCATACTTGAAAAATGAACATCGTACATGGTTGCCATGGTTACAATAGCGGGACAAACATTTTCGACGGAAATTTAGAGTTTTTTACTGAACTTTACGAAAATTAGAATAACCTAGTAGTAAACGGTTTGGGAAACCAGTTTTAGATTAAATACTGATGGGCATATTTAAAACAGCCCGTGATACAAAGAGATGATGGGGGTAAGACACTTAAACATTAAGATAATATCACCTGATTTTCAAGTGTCTTAAACATAAAAACTATGATTACATTATTATTCAAAATAAAATATGCTTACTTGTCAAACAGTGGTTTGAAGCGTTTGATAGGTTGTGCCTGAGCGAATTCCAAACGAATCTCATCTATTACGAATCGTAAAGAATTATAAACGTCCGCACTGGTCGGTGGTCTTTAAAAAGATGACGATATCGGTTTGTTGAATTTGTGTTTTGACCATTTCGACGCATTATTTGTAGCCAGCAGTCTTAAGATATGACTGTTGGCTTACACAAATAATCAGCCAGTCACTAAATTGAAGAATTGCAGCACGGTGCACACGGTCAGTGTTGGGAATAGATAACTAATAATTTATCTAGATAAAGATAAAGATGATTATAAACTTTTTTATCTAGATAAAGATAAAGACAATTATAATAAATTGTATCTAGATAAAGATAAAAATTAGTACATTTTTATCTAGATAAATTTGGGTTAAATTTGATGTGCAGTTATTTAAAATGGTTGCTTCCTGTTCTGTAAATGGATGCAAAAATAAACATACAAAAGAATCTGACATTAGATTTCATAGGTAAGTATTATTACCATTTAATGAACAAAATTAATATATTTTACTTAATATATATAATAATATACATGTATCAATGTTGGGTAGCTACTACTTTTGCCAACTATTTAGTAACTTAGCTAGTTCATTTTTTTGCCTTTGAACTTGTAACTTGGCTGATTTATTAAATTTAGGGAAGTAACCGACTTCAGTTTCTAAAACTTAAGAACTTTCTTAGCATTGATATATGTATGTGTGTATGTGTGTGTATGTAATCAGGTGTTTAATACATTTGTATACCATGTACTTATTACGTAGATATCCAAAAGATGAAACACTAAGACAAAAATGGTTAGATTCAGTCAATGAAAAATGGTTTTTTCCATCAAAAAGTTCAGTTGCTTGCAGCAAACATTTTTTGGACACTGACTATTTAACTAATATTTGGGGAAATAAATGTCTCAAACCAGAAGCTATACCAAAATGTGTATTAAGTGTGTCACGTTGTTTGTTAAATAGTAAAAATTTACAATTTACAATTAAATAATTTGTTCAACTACACTTTAATGCTTTAATTTATTAATTAGATTATGGTCAAACAGACAGTTCTGTTAACAACATTACAGAAGAACCCAAATTACAGTCCACAGATGAACCTTTAATGTCATGTGAATTTTTATTGCAATCTACACCTAAACGGTAATTAAATTAATTAATATCTTTACTTTTTAAATGATTCATTGCTAGGTCAAAAATTATATATCTTAATCATTGGCGTGTTTACAGGAGGGGCCGCGTGGGCACTGGCCCCCCCGGCGGACTATGTATCAAGCGAAGTGCCATGATAAAAAAAGTCGTGCTGTGTGTACCCTGCAGTACCAATAGATTTGAAAAAAGTAAAAAAATAAATAAATAAAAAAGTAGATTTTTTTTTGTAATTTTTGTAACTTGTTTTATCGTTGCACACAAACAATAGAATATTTTATTGAAATTTGAAATTTGAATTATTATATTTAAGCATTTATTAATAATTAGTAGTGATTATATTATCATAATATAATATTATGTTCATCAATTATCTATAACTACCTACATAACATATTATGCACAATGAATCAAGACCGCCTGGATGGTTTACTAACCATTAATATCGAACAAGAATTGGCAAGAAATATAAACTTTGATAATTTCATTGAGTCTTTTAAATTATTAAAACCATATGAAAGAAGAATGGATTTATAAACAATTATGTATAAATATTATGTATTTTTTTTAAATTTAGTTTTAAATGTATTTTTATTGTTTTGACAGTGGTTGTACTTTCTGATCATAATTAATAAATATTCCTATAATCGTGAATTTCGTTACATAAAGAATGTCTAAAAATGTCTAAAAAAAAATAGGTCTCACGATTTAAAAATTTGCTGTGCCCCCTCGGCCACCAAATTCTGAACACGCCTATGATCTTAATACTAGATTAGAATTAAATTCATAAATTGTGTTTTCTTTCATTCAGAAAATTACGTCGTTTACGTTACTTGGGAGATTTTACTGAAGAGGATCTAGAAACGCCACGAAAACGAAAAATGTTTTGGACTATTTATAAAAAGCAAATAAAAATTAAAAACAATACTGAAAAAACCCTAAGGCAACAGAACCAAAGATTACGAAAAAAAAATGTTTCTCTAAATGCTCAGGTTGGCCAACTTCTATCAGATAATAAAATATCTGCAAATTGCTCAAATATTTTGAAGGTGTTAAGAAAGATACATAGTATAATTTATGTTTGTTACTGTGTAGTGAAAGTTTAAATATTCATTTGATTGTTTAGTATATGATTTGTAAAACTAATAATGTGTAAAGGTATTAGATGGGGCATAGCCCATTCGGCTCCCGATTTTCCTAAACGGCTCCCGTTTTCAAAAAGGTCAATTCCCAAACGGCTCCTGTCGAAAAAGGTTTTACGAACAGGTCAATACCCAAACGGCTCCCATCGAAAAAAGTTTTACTAAAATCCGGGTAGTAATCCTGTTTTTTACAACACAAATTCCTTCCCACTTCATACAGACTTAGGACTGTATCTAAAGAGGTGTGGTTAAAAATGTGTTGTTTTTTAAGGTTAAATTATAGAAACTATATTCTGTGAATTAAATGTAAAAAAGTTTTAAAAAATAGATAAAAATGTATGTATAAAAATATAAATAAAATTATAGAATAGGTAAATTTTTGATGCACATTTTAACTAACTAAATTAAAACTGTACGTACCAAAATTATATGAGATAAGATATTTATCGATTTCGTTATTGGGATATATAGTGCATTCACAAAATGTGAATTAGAGTTTAAACAAAGGATAGACGTAGCATATAACTATTTATACTTTATAAGAAAAAAAATTTTAATATTAATAATTTGCAATAAAAACATAATATGTTATGCAGATTATTTTGTATAAATACTTCACAATTTACATTGCCCAATATACCTCAAATATTATATGACAAAATATAAAAAAAAATATAAAAATATTGTAAAATCGTATGTCTTAAAATGTGCACGATTTCGTACGCTGTTAAGGACCGTACGGAATCGTGTTCTACCACTTTTTTATACGGGAGCCGTTTGGAAATTTACCTGTCCGTAAAACCTTTTTCGACCGGAGCCGTTTGGGTATTGACCTGTTCGTAAAACCTTTTTTGACGGGAGCCGTTTGGGAATATAAACAATAGACGGGAGCCGTTTGGGATCCGACGATTAGATGTTGTCTCATTTCATGTTTTTTAATTGCTTATTGAATTGCAATACATTCATTGTATGTGGTAATGATAAACTAATTATTTGTATTTATATGTTTTAATATATTTTATGTATACTGTTATAACATAAAATATAATTTTATGTTGGTTATTGTGTAGTAAATGTTTAAATATTCATTTGATTGTTTAGTATATGATTTGTAAAACTAATAATGTGTAAAGGTATTAAATGTTGTCTCATTTCATGTTTTTAATTGCTTATTGAATTACAATACATTCATTTTATGTGGTAATGGTCATAGGCGTGCGCAAGGGGCGAGCTGGGTGAGCCTAGGCTCGACCTGAAATTCGTTAAGGGGTACCATTTCATTTCTAAAGAGCCTTGGTCTCAGATGTATTTGTAAAGCAATAAATTGTCGACTTCACTGACCCAGCAATTGATGAATTTAAAGCCATTGAAAATGGGCGCATTATATTGTAAATTTGTAACTATTTTTATTCATTGGTTAAATTTGATTTAATTGCATTTTTTTAAAGTGAATAAAGTATTGAGTTATAAGTATTTAAAATAAATGAAATATTTATAAATTTTAATTTACGTGTATGTGATACTGTAAAAAACTATAACCGTATAGTTATATGGAATGAAACCGAATCACATCATGATATGTGTGTCATAATAAACTTAAAAAACAAATTAAGGGACACACAATTGTGTAGGCTTGACCTGGAATTATAGTCTGTACACGCCTATGGTAATGGTAAACTAATAATAAATTGTATTTGTATATATTTAAAAATATGAACACAAAATTATTTTAATACCTTTTTGTTGTAATGCTAGAACATGACTACTGAAGAAGAAAAGCATTTACTGTCTCGTCAGCTTGGTCTTTCTAACACTAAGACATTACCAATAAGACGCAAGTTTGCTCTTACTCTGCATTTTGACTCGCCAAGTGTCTACCAATATGTAAGAAATACATTTGATAATGCTCTGCCTCACCCTAGTACAATACGAAAATGGTACTCATCAGTTGATGGAACCCCTGGTGTGACTAAAGAGTCTTTAAGAGCAATAACACTGAAAGTTAAAGAATTAAAAACATTGGGAAAACAATTAATAGGTGGATTAGTGATGGATGAAATGTGCATTAAAAACATGTGAATTGGACTGGAACACGTTTGCAGGGTAAAATAGATTATGGTCCAGGAGGAGGAACAGAAAATTATGATAATTTGCCTTATGCTTCAGATGCTTTAGTTCTTATGGTTGTTGCATATAATGCATCTTGGAAAATACCTGTTGCCTATTATTTAATTCATGGTTTGAGTTCTGAACAAAAAGCTAACATTGTGCAAATATGTTTATCAGAATTACACACAACTGGCATTATTATTAAGTCATTGACATTTGATGGAGCCGCAAACAATATAGCTATGGCAAACACACTGGGTGCTAACTTACACCATCCACATTTGAAAACATACTTTGATCACCCTGATACTAAGGGACCTGTGCATATTATTCTTGACCCTTGTCATATGCTTAAATTGTGTAGAAACACTCTTGGCGATTTGGGAAAAATTTAAAACCTCCTGTTTTAGGTCCAGTACAAAAATAGGTAGCGCAGTTATTATGCTGACCCAATATATGATACGGACAATTTGCTATATCTTTTTTCAAATCTAAAAATAAAAATACGTTTACAATAAATTATACAATTTAGTTGTAATTCAATAAAATAAAATTACCTTTCACTTTTTGTTCAACTGATGAATTATTTTTTAAATGATATTTAATCGCTTTTGTAATATCGGATCGAAAACGTAAAATATTGGTAGTTATAAACTTTCTTATAGGTATATGGGATAGTCTGTTCGTTTAGCAAGTGCTGTTAATTTTGTGCAAGTTTCTCAACAGAGGGTTCCTGCATTCGATTTTTTTAATAATGAAATCGTTACCATATGGTTGAACATAATTTAAGAGTCTTGACACACTACTGTCACCATCGCCTTTTGTATATATATTTATTAATATGCAGCGCCAGATAAGGAATGATAATATATACATAATAATATATAAGTACAGATATTATTTTAATAATGATTTGGTCTTATTGCCGATTAATTTATGGTATTTTAAACCATGCATGTATAAACTACTAGAAAATCCTTCCACGACAGCATCGGCCTCCATGGCAGTCGAAGTTTTCTTCCAGTTTAAAAAACACCTGTGGGTAGGTGCAGGGGCGTCATTTCACATTTTAAACTGAGGTGGCAAGACGTATCGGGTGGTAAGGAATACTCCCTGGTGAAAGAGGGTCCGAGGGATATTCCCGCCCCCTCCCTGATTTTTTTTTCAAAAACTGGCTTTAAATTTCTCATTTTTTGAAACTCATTCAGACTATTTCTGTAAAAATTTAATTGCTAACAATTTATCCTAAAAAAATAATTTATAATGACTTGAATTATTAATTAAATCACATGTAAAATAATTATCGGTCACACACAACATAAAAATGTACCTAATTTTAATTTATGTGTGCCTGGCCCATTTGTTTATAAAAAAAAGGATAAATCAAGTAAATGATAAAAAAAAAAATTTTTTTTAAATTTATAGCATACTTTAATTATTTTTACACAAAATTAAGTCTTCTCTTCTGGCTTAAATTAAAGTCGTCGATCACTTTGGAAATGTTTACTTCAATACTTCTTTCAATAGCCAAAAGTGCTAACGAGGACAACCTCTCCTGGCCAATCTTGTTTCTGGTGTATGTTTTTAACCGTCGCAAGCACAAAAAAGACCTCTCACAAGATGCTGAGTTCATTGGAATCGTAAAAAACAGACAAAAAAGTTTAAAAAGCATAGGGAACACATTTTTTAAAGATTTTTGTACAAAAACGTCAGCTCTTTCTTGAATAGTTTTGTTTCTTGATTCTTCCATTTTATAGAAACATCTCAATTCGGACAAAAGATGTTCATTGAGTAAATTGTAATATTTACACACATACTTAACACTGGCTGTATCTTCATCAGTTCCACCTAGAACTTTGCTTAGATTGTTAAGTACATCCAGGTTGTTTTCTTGAAGTCTGGCCTCTATCTCCTCGCTTAGGATATCAATAACTGGCCAGACAATTGAAACTTTGTAGTACTGCTTTACAGATTCAAATGGGACTTTACTTCCTCCCCCAATTTTCGAGGGGATTTAGCTTGGTCTTGGTAGCTAGGTAGTCTTGGTAGCTGAGCAGCTCTAAATCCGCACTTGTCAGCGATTTCTGTAGAGTGATTGAACAACTTTGAGAAAAACTCATCTGTTCTGAAGGATTTCAATACTTCAAGTGTGCTGTTTCTTACAGATTTCACAATTTCGTAGGTAACACTGCTTGACTGAAGAGTTTTTGATAGTATGTCACATTGTGCTAGAACTCTCTTCAGTAATAGCAAGTCAAAAACGAAGTTGAATTCTTCCAGATTTTTCAACAAAGCATTGGCTTGTCCACTACTGTCAGGGTCCGTATCAGAAATTTCTCGTAGAGTTGTAAGAGTGGTATCAAAATTATCTATATATAATAAAGAATCTATATATAATCTATATATAATAAAGAACGCACTGCTTCGACACGGCAAGCCTATCTGGTATCACTCAAAGATTTCAATGTTGATGTTCCACGGTTCCACCACTAAAGCCCTGGAAACTTTTTTTAATGTTTTCAAAAATAGCATGTCGTTTAGTTGATTTCTCAATGAAGTTGTAAATACTTATAATAATAAATAATATAATAAAGATTAACAAGTAAACAAAATTTAGGGAAACCTGTCATAACATCAAACATTGATGAATTATAAAAAAATAAAAGTACATCGATTACGTTTACGGTTTACGTATTATGAATAACCCGTGTCCCGTGATTACTATTTGTTTATTTTTACTTACTGACAATAAGCGACTTACAAACGCTCATAATTTTTACGATGTATTGTCATCGTGCAATTTCAAAATTTGTGTATATTATAAAATATAAGAATTTGATTATTGTTCAGTGTATAATACAAAAATTAATTATGTCATAAGTAGTTTGATACCCACTGTATTATATAAAGGAAATTAATACTGTATTTTCACATCACTAGTTAAACATAATATTAAATAACTAAAATTAACTTACCATGTCTCACTATCTCAGTTCAATCTTTACACATCAATACTGACGTCTGACACTCAGACATCAAACTGTACCAGCAATGAATGTTGACCAAATATATTGTAAAAATATCAGTTATATCATTCGAAGTAGAAACTAAAAATAACCGATAACTTCCCAGGAAACTAGTACCGTAGCGCGACGTGTGGTATCGTTGTCGCGATGCTAATAATGACTATAATTTTTGTATACATTTTGTATAGGTATATGAACATGTATATTTTGTCATGATAGATAGGTACCTACAATTATTCTAAAAATATATTTCTTTAAAATATTTAATTATTATTTTTACTATCGATGAGAATTATACTATATTTCATTTACAGGGTATTTTTCAATTAGGTATTTGTAATTTATTGAGACTTTTAATTCAAAATTCTGGGGTGACAAAATACTGGGTTTGAGAATTCTGGGGTGGCAACTGACACCCCTTGCCACCCCCGAATTACGCCTATGGGTAGGTGGATTTTGGTTTTTTGTGAATGATCGTTGACACACTGAACAATATCTATTCCTAATCCCAATGAATAAAACTTTTTTTGTATTTTCCCTATAATTGTAGCCTACAGAATACATAAAATATAAAACAATTTTACACATATGACATACAATAATATTCTTTTCTATTAGAATAAAAAATAAACTATGTTACATACAGCTCCAGAAAATGCATTAAACTTGGTTTTATAGGACCGTTTTGACCACTGTCCGTCTGCGATTACTGTACACATAGGTAGTCCATCTCATAGGCGGATCTACGGGGTGTGCCGGGTGTGCCAAGGCACACCCTAATGTAACAAAAAAACAAAAAAAAAAAACAATTTATAATATAAATACACATTAATTTAATTTCAGTTTTTCGTTAGTAAAACTGCAAGAGTTCAGTCTCTTAAATAATAATTACGTGTATTTTTTACCAGTCGTTATTTTACATTATTAACGAAGCCTGGATGTTTAGACTACAGTAAAATCATTACATCGTACTTGTTTATCGTTACATTCAATGTATTATATTCGATGTAATTGTCCTCCATACAAAAATGTCGGTCTAATCGGTCAAATAGTGGCGGTAACTTACTATTTTTAGCGAAAAAATATTGCTTTTTCTCGGAAACCGAGAATGTATTTCAAATATATTTTGTATATTGTCTTATGGAAAAAATTATTTGCTAAAAAAATTCCACAAACAGTTAAATTAAATTTTGTTTTTTTACTTACACCACTAAAAAAAAATTACTACAAAAAAAGGCTGGGCACACTCAAATTTAGAAGTCTGGGTCCATCTTTATCCACATTGCCGTTTTCTAATGCTATCCTTCGTTCTTCGTCGCCGGCTTTTGCCATTTCTTCGATAGCAGTGTCTTGAATTACATCACTTATGTGTGAAAAATGTTTAAGATACGCAGTAGAAGATATCGACGGGACTTCAATTGAAGCTGATAATTGACTGAGTTGCGTATGGCCTATGCCTATATGTATCATTTATAATATAAAATACAAAAACACAAAAATGTGCAAATTATTTTGTAGCTAAAAATTCAAAAACATAATTATAAACTAAAGTCGAACGTTATTTCGTAAATATTTTTTAAAAACATTTGAAGTTAAAATTTGTTTAAGACTCGTCAAAATAATTATGTTAAATAATAGACAATTAATAACTATCAATATCATCGCCGAAACCTTTGAGAACCTATTTATATACAGAACTACCAAAAAATACATACCAATAGCTATACTACCATTTATTATCGCTTGATTAATTGGTAAATAAGGATTTTCATTTTAATTTTCCGTAGAAATACATGATGTCGTGTGACACATTTTGCATTCAAAATGAAATGTTGAACTATACCCTTTTCTAAATTCCATTTTAAAATCCATATCAATAAATGAACATCCAAATGTTTCATGCCGACTATTCATTATTTGCATAAAAAAATGTCGTATATCTACTACCCTGCGACCATCAAGCAACCTTCAAATCGTTAAAATGATTATATTATTTTATTTTTTAATAAATTAAAAAACATTTTTTATAAAAATTCAATACTTTATTATTGTTGTTGTTTCGTCATTAGTGCTTGACTCATTTTCAACACATAAGCTATGTGCCATAACACTTGATGTATTTTTATTTACAAAACTACATTCACTAAATACTCGGGGTTAGTCCGTACGAGAGGCAAAACCGTATGATAAGGTTTTTTGAACAATAAGTCAAGATAGAAAAAATATTATTGATGTTTATTTGTCCATGACCGTTATTTTTATTGTTATCGATAACTATTAACCTCATTTTTAACAAATGACCGCTCAAATTCTTGTTATCACAAAATATGTGTAATCACTATTTTTTTTTCATATATTGTCATTAAAAACTTTTATACTTATAATTGTTTGATGTGAAAAAAAACTGCATCAAATTACGCAAAATTAAGTACAGATTATTTAATGATATAATATGGAGGAATGTTGCTTATACTTTTTAGTTAATTGCTGTTAATTTGAATACACCTACTGTGGGGCAAAAACGTTGGGGCAAAAGCGTATGCTATACGGAATTGCCCCAGCGTTTTATACGTGGCTATATTATTACGTGTTATACCTAATTTACTTGATAACTTTATATTTTTATTAAAGATGGTTCGTAATTATGTACGTAATTATGAACCTATATTACTTCATAAAGAAATTAAAATATTGCTTTATATAATTATTTTGTTTCGTTTTAAATATTGGTAGGTAGGGACCTACCTATTTATCTTATTTTATAATATAAGTATTAAGTTTAATGTTTATTTTATTTTCATTATTTTGTTACTTACATGAATATTTAAACATGTTGGTTTAAATGTTATTTAAAAAGTTTGTTATGTAAGGTTACAGATCGTAAAGAACTACCCTACAAAATTTTGTTCATAATAAAGTGAAAGTAATAGTTGTTTGATTAGTTTTTTTTTTTTTTTATTCTATTGTAAAAATGCAAAATACTTTACTCAGGATTTTTAATTGGGGAGGGAGGATATTAATATGTATTGCAAAGAGTGCTTATTATATTTCTACTATTTTAGATCATAAAACCATCCATACGGTTTTGCCCCAAGACTAATACGGTTTTACCCCACCTATGGGGCAAAATCGTATTTTTTAGTACTTTCAAAATTTGGATTTCTTTTTGAGTTTAAGTTCAGATTTTTTGAAAATGCTTCAATATTAATGAAGTGAACAATATTTGTGATATATTAACGCAATCCAGTTTCAAATTTTTCAAATGTTGTAAGTTTTACAGTGCCTAGAAGTTAATAGTACGGTTCTGCCCCGCCTTCCCCTACTATGTGCAATTAACAACGAATTACCATCAAAACATGTGCTATTTAAATTATTTAAACTTTTAAATTTTTAAACTCAAATCCGGGTTCATATCATTCAAATTATTGTCATTCGTCAAAATGTCATTATTATCAATGGTATTAATATTTGAAATAACATTTATACACGACTGATAATTATCATGTTCAGATAAATTAGTTTCCAAATTGTTCACATGAGTTCCAGAACTAAAAATGAAAAATAAGTCAGCTATAAGTAGTACCTAAAAAAAGTGTCAATAAAAAAAATGTTGGATGCTCAAAAAAACCTAAAAATTTTAGACAAGATTTTCCATAAGTTTGGCTTACAATTATTAGATTTGTATCTACTTACATTATTGTCATTATTATAATGAATAAGTCCATGTCCATGAAATAATGTATTTTTATTTTGAAGCTAATATTTAAAAGTACTTACCTCACATTCTTACGAACCTCGTTACGAACTTCTTTCATTTTTTTTTTTAAAGAAGTCTTACCTGATCGGGTTCCTTTCTTTACGACGGTGCGACTTTTTTTTGCTGACATATTGACAAAACAAAATTAAATAGGTACAATGTACAAAACAAAAAGGCCACTCTGATCTTGATAAATTACAATTAGGTATAAATTAGACAAGTATCGTAATATGTAGTCATAGACAAGTATACAAGTATGTAGTAATCCCACAGCGTATCCTGTCATAAGGTGACCAAGATGAGACTGTCGATGGCACGACCAAGTGTAGCTTATAAAATATAAATAGTTTGTAATAGCCATTGATTATATAATATACTATATTATAGTATGATAGTAGGCTATAGACTATATTCATTATTCAAGGTAATAATATTATAGGTAAGTTACATTAGCACCACCAAATTTGAAAAACATAAAAAAAATTATTGGAAATATTATTATATTTGTAATCATTTGTAATCGTAAATTTAGTATTTGTACACTTATCCAACCACCACAAAATCAATTTTTCTAAAGTGGTGCTAACGTAACGTTACACTGGCACCCCACTTTTTGTATTTCAAGACTATCGATTCCAAAACCAAACTAATGATTGTTATTTAGTTTGTACAGTTATGTAATGACAAATTCAAAGCCTAAATATCCACCCATCCTTCAGAAATTAAATTTCAAATACAGTGGTGCTAATGTAACGTGACACTGGCACCCCACTTTTTGTATTTAGTCTATCGATTACAAAACCAACCTAATGATTGTTATATCGTTTTATTTGCTATTAATTACTTCTAAATAATAGAAAATTTGGCATCAAAGATAATAATTATGCATATTATTTTATACAAAATTAAAGTTAAGTTATGTAGTGCATGCATTTGCCCACTGTGCAAAGAAATGTTACAAACGTTCCTGTTATGTATACATTTATATCACTAAATTAATGTTACCACCAAATATTCCTAAAAAGTATTGGGAATGTTTTATAAAACCATTTATTGTTGAATCACAATTAAACTATTCCATTGATGGTTACTAAAATTGTAGTTGGAACTGTTACGAGATTACATTGCTGCAGTAACATTAGTATTTATATTCCAAGATATAAATTGTCTTAATGCCCGCATTACTATATCATATATAATGACCACGGACGTATATAGAGGACTGTGAACGCCTATATCAGTATTGCACAAATTTTTCTCCACAAAATGTCCACACGGTACCTTCTTTATGCGCTCGCGCTATCTAGTGTTCATTTTCAACTTGGTTAATGGTTACAATTTTTCTGTTTTCCAAAATGTTCAACTGTGCTATTTAAGTACACGAAAATAATATTATATATTATTATATATTACATATATATTATATATTATATTATATATTATATGTTATATATTATTTTTTTATTTATATATTTTTTTTTTTTATAGTATGTAATATGTATATACTATATTTCAGATTCTGAATAAAACTAATAATGTATTAATTTTCCAGTTGTTTAATATCAGTGTATTGGAATAACACCGGATATTAGGACTTCACACAAATGTCAAATAATACTATTGTGTTGTGTAAGAGTCGGTACTACGTGGGCCGTTATATTAAAAGTCCTTACCTTAAATTAATTACCTACTACAAGGAAAAATCGATCCCTAAATGTAATGGAAGCAGGGTCACCCGATTCATCGAGAACAACGAAAACGGACTTAGAATATCCAGCATAATTATTGTTATTGTATAATGGATTCATGTCAGGAGTTCTGACACTGTTTTTAATTGGCGACTCGTTGAATGTAGCTAAAAATTGTTGTCTTTATTGTACAAGTTTTACTGAATGTTTTATTTTGTATGACATAAATAAACCAAAATCTAATTATAAACTGGATTAATTTTGTTTAACACCTCGTCAATTGTGCTACAAGTCTGGTTTGAAACCAATCACGCCCGCAGGACAAAATCCCACATATCACATTTTTTAGTTTTTTTTCTAATAGCCTACTCAAAGTTCTGTAGAATCATCACCATTATCTTGTCCGGGGATAGATGCCGAAATACGTCTTTCTACCATCTACCATTATACCTTACCAGCTTTTTCTGTACTAATAATTAATGCACAAATAAAGTTATTTTTATAACAACGAATCACATTTTGCCGCAAAAAAATATTTTTTAACAAAATATGTTTATTAATATTATACAAATTAAAATACTGGGAATGCCAATGCAATAAAAATCAAGATTCAAGATAACAACATCATTCGGATAGAGCGCGCCCGTGCATAAAGTAGGCACAATGTGGACATTTTCTCGACACGAATTTTGTTCCCGTTCACAGTCCTCTATATACGTCCGTGATAATGACTTAGGGCCTTAGGCCCTCCGCACACGAGGCGATTATAAAGCGACACGATTCTTGCGACATATGCAATACAAGCAATCTGTGCGATTACTGGGGCGCACACGATGTGATTGTTATTATCGTTGTTTACGTATTATTCGTTTATTATCAGTCGGTTACTGACGTCTGCGTAGTTCTTTGGTTACCTTTTTTGTATGTGATTACGCGCGATTCGCGCGACGCGACTGCCAAGCGATCAGCACTGCCGGTCGCACGTGTCGTCCGTCGCTCGCGCCACAATCGCGTTGCGTTCAAATTGCGTCATTAGTGGATCTCCATTAACTTAGCTAGGAAATCGCGGGATAGTGAAATCGTGTCGCGTTACAATCGCCTCGTGTGCGGAGGGCCTAATATAGACAATATTTATAAGACCTAACCTATAATATGTATTGATAAGCATGCACGCGTGCTATTGTGGTTATTTACATTTAGAACATTAATTTATTTTATTTTCAATCAGAATATTGGGGAGTGGGTTTGCTTATTTGTTATTATTGTTTACGAGTTACGACGTTTACATGTATAGTGCAGTGCTAATGGTAGGTTAACAGTAGGTTGGTTTTGGAATCGATAGACTTGAAATACAAAAAGTGGGGTGCCAGTGTAACGTTACGTTAGCACCACTTTAGAAAAATTGATTTTGTAGTGGTTGGGTAAGTGTACAAATACTAACATAACGATTACAAATGATTACAAATATAATAACAATACTTTCAATAATTTTTTTAAGTTTTTCAAATTTGGTGGTGCTAATGTAACTTACCTTAATATTATGTCTATCGAATTCTGATTATCGGAATTTTTATTTCTGTCACAATAACTCATCGAGACGCCAGACGGTCGTCCGGTGCGAGCCGATGACGAAAAACGCGAGTGCTTGAATGGAGTAGGGGAAGCCGCGTTGCATTGTGCCGTTTTACGCCACCAGGGAATAATACGATAATAATTAGAAAAATTATTTTACAATAATTTCACGTGCTAAAAATCGTTTTGCGCAGGACACCTTTACTCCTTCAATGTTAACAAAACAATTACCAAAATTTTACATCCCTATAAAGAAGAAATTTATCTGAGTCGTAGCGTCGTTATTTTTTTGATAACATTACCCAATAATTTTTAATAATTAATTGAAAAATACAAAAAAAACCTAACGTTCTCAAACCAATAACTTTAATCCTATTTATGTTATTCAAAAAATAAAAACGCTACGACATAGATAAAATTCTTCTCTGGGTTGTAAAATTTTGGTTATTCTATGATAGTTATGTTGCGAGAAAAGTTGTCCCGCGCGAAACAGTTTTTACAACCTAATTACGGTTGGTGTGGCGTCCTCTTAAAGTTCAGTCGTTATAGAACGGTGTTGATGACACGTGCAGCTTTTGATGCATTTCAGCTCAACAATGTAACTCAAAAGCACGAACCACGAGTAAAGATACAAGGCTGCAACAAAAAATAAAATAATAAAACAATTTATGGCGGCGTGCATGTATTGAATGGAAAATTAACTCGGCAAGGTGATTTTTTGGGCGTGTTTTTGCCTTTTGTGATAGGTAGATTCGAACTATTTATATGCAATATGAAACACACATAAAAAAAAAAATTAATATATATAAAAAAAAAATATCTCGTTTTTTTTATATATTTGACAACCAGTATTTTTAACTTTGTGTTTTGACACGGAATATGTTTTCTTTAAATGTTGAGGTTCATATGTTTTATTGTTTAAAAATAAGCATTTTAAGCTTGACATATCTTCGTGAAATAACCATACAAATGCTATCTAAACTTCAAACGCTTCGATCTCATACGACACCACAAATAATTATTGGTCGATCTACATAAATGCCAAGTAAATGTTTTTCTACTGATATCTTTATATTGTGAAGTTAGAAATAATAAAAATTGTTTTAAAATCGGGTTTTTATAAAAAAAAATATTAGTACAGGACTAGTGAAGTGCGAATTCCCGGGAATTCCATCACGGGAAATTCCCAGAAATATTCCCAATATCGGGAATTTTCCGGGAATATTATAATTTTTTAAAATTTTGTTCATATTTCGTAATATATAACTAAACCTAAGTTGTTTTTGATCCAAATAGCAAATATTTTTTTGAAAAATATCACTTTAGAAAAGTTTGATTAATGGATATAATTAAATGATATAATTTTAGGCTATGCAATAAGTATAAGTAATAATATTTTATGTTCCATTTAAGCATGTATGCGCATGTGTTAAATAATGTATTACATTTGATTAATTCAAATATATTATCCATCGTTTGATGGTCATATTTGATTAAATAGAATTAAAGCCCATCGTTCTTACTTTTTCGCTTTGTAAACGGAAGCATATCCACGAAGTTGAAGAAGGCATTTCTTAAACACGGCTCGTGAACTTCATCTGGTTGAGTTGGATCTCTTTCAGGTAACTAATCAGAACCATCCATGAAAACATTAACACTACTGCAACGTGGAAACACGCGTTGTGTTTAATCGCAGCATAAAACGCTTACTTCGAAAAAAAAAACACTTACTTGCGTAGAGAATAGAAAATATTATGGATGAAAATACTATTGTCACGCGTGGAACGGTACTAGTCTTAGTTAGAACAGTACTAGTTTTATTCCTGAAGTATTTCTCTTCTTTCGTCGGCTCGTGTTTCACTGCTATTCCGACGGGAGTTACCGTTTTTTCGTAATGGGGTCTCAGATGGCTCCTGTTTGTTGTCCTAATTTTGTTCCGCGACTCGATAAACGAGTAGCACCGGGAGTTGTATAATAGCCACAATCCATCTGGAGACGAATATTCGACGCAAATATGCCTGATGGATTATTTTATCTAATTGTATCATTTTTAATTCGGACGAAATTCAAACAACGTTCTTACTTGTTACTCGGCGCACTCAAAAGTGACGAAACAACTACTGCTGTCCATATCACTATGTAAACTGTCCACGAAATAACGGCGACTGAAGTTATTTTAGACGATTCCTACACATATATTTTAAAATTTATTTAACTTCTTGTACCATCAAAAACATTTACAATTTTACTTGGTATGCGCCTAAAAACGCTATTAACCAGATCAAGGCCAAAAACAATACGAACAGGAACATAACGATCCAGGCCACTGTATATCAACACATTAGGTATTCAGTATATCAGAACTATAAATATGTTTAGTTCAACAAATGTCTTAAGATTTTTGTTTAAAACGAATAGATATGAACGTATCATACCTAGCGTATCTAACCTAACCGTATCATACCTGGCATTTCGGCGTCAAAGAGCAATGAATTTTTTATCAAAACCGACGCTGCTAGTGTCTGAAACGAATGAATTGTACGTCGCTGTAAGTATTTGAAAATTATTCAAATATTTTCTAAGTCATATTTCCTTACGATGAACAGTGAACTGAATGCGATCGTACTAGTCTGGAGTGTCAATTTGCCGAACACATCTGTGAGGAAAAACATGTTTCCAGACCTCACAAACGTCCGCGGGTTTCTCTGTACAAGTGCATAGGTTTGAAAATATTAGATGTTATCGATAAGTAATCCGCAATAGTTTCTAACGCAACAATTGTTTATGAAGAACGTAATAGTAGCCGTTAACTCGGTGAATCTCGGTAATATATTATTAAACACATGTTATTACCGCAGTAAAACGGTATTTATCTTGAATCGCACCATAATCACAGGGATGAGCTGGCCACGAGGCCACGAAGCCCGGAGGAGCAGTGATTCATATACGCTATATATTATAATATGGTACACTCGAGTACACGCGTACTAGATTCAAACGTTTTTATTTAATTTATTATAATTTACCTAGGTACTACGTCATATTATCATGATGATATTAGTTAATATGCCTATCCAAAGCGAAATGATAATAAATCGTGTAAGGGTTGTTTGATTTATCGCCGTGATCGGTGCCGGCGCTAGGTATTGCGGGGCCCTGGACATAGGTAATAGCCTTTAGGTTCTCAGAGAGGGGTGAAATTTTAGATTTTTTTTAAATCAGGATTTAAAAAAAAATACTGTTTTTAGTCGATTTTAAACACTTTAAAAATATTAGGTTATATTCTTATTCTTTTTTTTACCACAAAATTATTTACAAATAATAAAATAATAACTAATTAGGTACATACAACAACAATATATAAATTTTTAATTGAAGTAAGAATAATTAATTTTATATTAAAATATTTTTTTTCTCGATTTACTCTCAGCAAAGGCATTGATGACTTCTTCATGTGTGTGTGTGTATGTGTGTGTGTGTGTTTTTGTGTGTGTGTGTGTGTGTGTGCAGAGAGATATTTTCATTGACGCCCTCCTCTCCCCCACGAATCTGTCAGTAACAACTTTGCGACTCGCGGTCTAATGTTATTACACGAATCCAACGTACGCGCACAACAAAAATCGAGACTTGACCTATACAACCCCCTCCCTCGATACACATTGCACGGACGCGATAACGATTTTATTGTTAATTTATTTTATAATCATTTTTTCTTTACACCGTTTAGTAAAGTTCACAATACGAAACACGACGTCGTTGCAAATATGCTACCGGAGTTATACGGGCACGCGTCGGTACCGTTATTATCCATTCGAGACGTGACATTAGGTACGATGTGTTATGCTAGCTCCACACTCTCGCCGAGGTGAAGCGAGACAGCGCGAGCACGAGAGTGTAGTCGGTTTACTCGTGTCTCGCCTCACCTCGCCTCGTGCGCGCTCCATTCCGAGTCGGTAATTTGGTCGCGAGTCAAAAGACCACGAGACACGATTTTGTACAACCCCTAGAAAACAACTTAGAAACAACTGAGTGAGACACGAGACTACACGAGAGTGTAGACTGTGCATTCGTGCACTGCCTCGCCTCGCGTTAACTCGACAAGACTCTCGACGAGGCGACCTCACCAGAGTGTGGAGCTAATGCTAATAGCATATAAATATTGTTAATATATAAATATTTTTATTGCTCTACGCCGACGTGCCGTCGCACAAGTCATGACGCCCGACTACCCTGTCTGGTCGTGTACGGTTCTGACGCGCTGCGATCTCTTCGCCTACCATTAAGATCCGATGATGACTAACCGCCGTCGAGAATTAATATTGAACAAGGTACGGTGTCAATGCTAAGTGTAAAACACTCGACTAAACGATAACTAAATTAAAAGTAATTTTGTAATCTTACTTAATTGCTGACTGCTTCAATTACTGTAGGTGACTGTAGTAAATTGGCGAACGGCGGCTCTTGAAAAACTTCAAAGCGATATCAATAAAATCTACGATCGCTAAAGTCAATATATTTTTCAATGTGTACAGATGAACATGACGGTGTTTATTCTATACGTCGTCACGGAAACTCTATTCGTGGTTCAGTGGCGTAACTAGAACTTCTAAGGCCCGTGGCAAAATAATCCAGTGGGACTTTACTTTAACTAACTTGGAAGAAACGGGTTCGAAGCGCATGCTTCACTTTTATTTCCACGAGAAACGGTCCTAAAAAAAAAAAAAAATCACTTATTTTAGGCGGTTTGATTATTTTTTCTTGTTCTTCTACCTTTTTTTTTTTTACGCTTCTCCTAGTCACTCGGTACTTTTTAGACTTGATTACAATATTATTCACAATTCACGGCAAAGTACGAAATCGAAAACGATTGACGAGGTCGGCACATTGACAAATGAAAAAACAGAATAATCGCAAGAATATCAAGTAATGACGGCGGTTGTAGCCGGGCCGTAATTTTCATAAGATAACGAATCGAACGGTAATCAATACGGGTTTTTAGTCTATAAGTAATACTGATCTAAATTTAAATATAAATTCACTCTCCTAGATTCTAAGACGAGATTGCGGAGCTTTTCATTGGTTTTTCGTTCCACAATAATTATGATTTATGAAATATCGCCGGCGTCGACTTACCTACTATTAGAGAAAATAATCTATGAGATATAAGCGCATCAATCTAAATAATCGATTTATTTTAATAATTAATTTAACAAGAGTACGGGTTAGAAAAAAAATGATTGTATTTTTAATATTAGTTCCAATGGTAATTTATGTATTGAATTTGCATAATTTCTCGGCGGGCCTTCTCGGGTCATGGCCTCATGGGCCCGTGGCTCATTGCCCGTCATGCCACCCTATCGGTACGCCACTGTCGTGGTTTGAATATGCCAACATACAATTTTATTGCTTGAAATCGTGATATTCAATTTTCGATTAAATAAATACAATTCGAAAAATTGATATCGACAAAGTGAAAAAAAAAGGTTATTTTTTTATTTTTATTTATGTATGACGTTTGAAAGAAGGTAGAATACGTATTTTAAAATTTCCCATGAATCTTCTATAAACCAGTAGATTCGTTTACATTATTATAATCATAACTTATTATATATTTGAATACATTACTATAAATTCATGTTATATGCCTAAAAACATGTTTTCTCATACTTACTTGACAAAAAAAAAAAAAAAAACATTTTGACGTATAATATTAAAAATTACATTTATTTCAATCAAAATTATAAATTAATAAAAAGTCGGTAAGATTATGATAAAACATGTTTTTTTGCCATTTTAACGATTAAATGATCTTGTGTTGGTACGTGTATATTATAGTGTTGCTTATTATTTTAAATTCGAAAATAATGTCATCGATTCATTGCATTTGAAAAACGGGTTTGGGCGGAACTCGGTTAATAGTTTTGTTAGTTACTAGTTACTAAGAGAAAAAAAAACTCTAAAATGATTGATGAAAATTTTTCATCAAGAATAATTATAGAAAAATCTTAATCGATTTAAAAATTTATGAAAATGATACATTTTTCCATATTAACATACGCTCATAAATAAAATAAAAAGCTGCTAAAATAACGGTGGCGACAAATCCTTCGTCCTTCGGTATTTGAACAAGATCACGGTGTTAGGGGTAAAGAACCTTAGATGAACCCATACTTTTACGGTCAGCGAACGATACGCGTAGGTAGTAAGATATTAGTATATTATTGTAAATCTGAAATCAATGATAAATCATGGTTTTATGAAAATGATTCTAAGTGAAAGTCAAATAATCGAAAAAAATAGTCGAAAAAAGAAAAACCTCACGATAAACAATTGATGCAGTTTTACAAGTTTCTATATTTAAAAAAAATTTCTAGAATAATAGCAATCCATGTTGATCTAATAATATTCATAAAAATGTTTAATTTCACTGTATTTAGACACGTTTTAGACAGGCGTATGTAAAAAAAAAACAGTTAATATGAAAATGTAACTATAACTAATACCAATTATAAAGAAACTTGTATACAATTGTCGAATCTTAAAATATAAATAAAAAAAAATCTAAAATGTTTACACAAAAAGAGTTATTTGAACCGTAATTCAAACTTTAAACGCGTGTAAAATATAACATATTTAGTTAATCGTTATGAAATTCGAATCCTTTATTTTAGGAATGTAAATAATAAATCTAATGGTGAAAACAAATTTTACCGGATTAATATTTTTTTCAGATTATTAAATCCGATCAAATTATTTTCGGATTTTGTGAGAAAATATCGGTAATTTACGTGTAATTAATGACAGTAGTAATTCTAACTGGTAACGCGTATAAAAAAAAACTCAAGCATTCAATTTTCATGAAACTAGTAATGTATATACAGTTCGTAGAAATATAATATGTATAGTGATAGTGAATATAAATAGCAGAGACATTTTTTTAAATTTATATTATTCTATAGAACTTTCAAAAAACGTGGTATTTTCAATATGTTTTAAAGTAACTAAAATTTTTTATATTTGTTTCAAAAAAGATTTTTTACTTTTGTAATATTATCTAGTCCACGCAAAAATGTCATTGGTTATTGACGAAAAAAATTCCTTAAATCATGTTTAGAGCTACGACGAAATACCTGAAATAGATTTCATGAAAAATTAGTTTATTGTATTTTTTACAGTTTTCAGTCAAATTTTTGGTTATTTTTCTTTATTTGATAAAAGCTACTGAGAATTTAGAAAAGTGATCTTTCTAAAGTACCAAGTAGACGCTGTTTCTGGTATAAAGGGATGTATGAAACTTTTGAGTCACTTTTTCGACACGAAAATGTTTGCACGCATAAAAAAAAACATCACTGTAAAACCAATAGAACATTCTTCGCTCTGTTCAGAACCTAAATGATTTATCAGACGCAAATTATTATTTTTTCAATCAAAATCAGTAGTAATAGAAAAATACTTATTTATTATGCGTTTGCATAACATTTAATGGCTGGTTGTAAAACTGCCGTATTGATAAAAAAAAAAAATGAATAAATAAAATAATGCACAGGCTGACTGAATACTGCACAATAGCTCCCGGAACCAGAAAAAATATACTTATATTATTTTTCGAAAAAAAAATATATAAAACATGCACGTTATAATATAAAAATAAATGTTCTCTCAAATATTTTTAATTATTCTAACCAATATGAAGGTGCACATCAACTTATTGAATGTTATAACACAGAAAACAAAACTTTATACGATACAAATTATTTATTTTTTGAATCTAGACAAAAAAAAATAATAATAATAATAAAACAATACCTAATTTTGATTTCTTATATTGATTCTACGTTGGTAATATAAATCAAATGTTTAGCTGATAGAGCTTCGTGTAATGCTAATGGGAAGAAAACGCCTCCAACATATGAACTCAAGTGATGCGCAAAGACGAAAACGTGTAAAAAAAAAAAATATTATGCAATTTTGTTTTTTTTTTTAAATATGGGGAACCTGCATTGTTTTCGAATTTAAAACACCGCACGGGTGGTATGATATGTGTAACTTCACCTCAAACCACCTCAAACCTAAATGGTTTTGCAATTTTATTCTCACGCGTTAAAGGCAACAATTTAGTTTCATTTTAGAAATACATTTTGTAAATTAGTTTCATCACGTGTATTAGTTTTACAGTTAGAATAGAATTCTGGAATTCAATAGTTATAGATTAGAATTTGAATGAAGTTGATATTTTCCAGTACTTTTCAAGAAAAAAACGGTAGGTTCATTTTACAAAAATACATTTTAGTTATTTTGATGTAGCTTCAAAAACATTATTCTTAAAAAACTTGACTGCGTTTAAAATCTCAAAACAAAACTTTAATACATTGGAGATCTTTGTTTTCATCGATAATTATTTAAAACATTATTTGTAATAATTTTTGCAAGTTTAAACACTCCATGGTTTAGTAAAAGCTCTTATTATATTGACTATCAAAAAATAAAAAATATTAGATTGATTTTTTTTTCAAATATTTAAAATTTAAATTTTGACATACACTATGTTCACAAATTATGTCAATTCATTTCAAAGATTATAGGAAATTACAATTTTTGCGTCTACAGTAACTTAAAAAAATAATAAATGTCGAAATTAATTTTGAAAATAATTTTTTTCTCAATATATTCTATTGAGTTTTTACGTAAGTTTTAACAATGGACAATATGGAAAGTACCTATTTTAAAATAAAATTGAATCCTTTTTTTAATCAAATTTTTGAAAAACTAAATACGCCAGAGGAAACTTAACATTTTTTTTTAAAAATGTTTTTCTAAATACTTCGATTACAAGAAATGTTTAGAATTATTTCAAAAATGTCTAAATTATAAAGTGTACCTATACTTCAAATATAAAACTAGAAAATTATGACTATGTTGTTAAGTGTGAAGTATTTTGATACAATTGAAAAATTCATTTTTATAAAACGTGGATTATTGAACGATACGTTTTTAAATTTTTAGAAAAAATCATCAAACTAAGCGCTAATTAGTGAAAACAAATCTAAGTATAAATCACGTGATTGTTTTAACTATTTATATGTTTTTTAATTGTTCAGTTAAATTTAAAATAATGAACTGAATTTAATTCTACAAAGATAACTCAATTTTATAATTATTCTTCAAACACAATTTATAAACTTTAAATTAAATATTTATAACACGACGTATATTGTATGAGGTATACCGCTAATTTATTTTGTACAACAATGCATCCAAATTGTACGTGTCATGTCTAATAATTTTGATATGCACCTAGGTACTAAATTTTAAGTGATTTTTTTAAATTGTATGGCTAAATTTTTTCCCCCACTTTATTTCTCATAAAAAATCATTTACTTATAAGACGTACAATTTATAAGTTTTAAATATCTCATGCTTTATGAATACTAATGTATATATTGTTGAAGTATAACAGTCATCCGAGATATTTTACGGAATCGCTTTTCGGATTTTATGATTTATCATCACTTTCAGATTGGAATCGAAGAAGAGATCGCAAAACGACGGAGAACGTCTCAATAAGATACTATTAGATCAACCATAATTCACCTCGTCCGCTTACTGTAGTCAAGGCCGGATTAAGAACTTATTGGGCCCCAGGGCTGTAGTTTCATGTGGGCCCTTTTAACTACCCTTTCAACTAGGCTATTTTTCCTACACAACATCTAAAAAACTACTAATCGTAGGAAAATACCATTCATGACTTGAGTAAAACATAGAAGTCAATAGTAACAGTGTTTCATTTGCATTACCTATACGATACTAGGTATTTAAAATACAATTTTTAATAACTAATACAACTGTAAACTATAAATAAATAACATAAAACAATAAATATATTCTCAATCTTTTTTTTTCTTGCTTTATCAGAAGCTAACTCTCTTATCATTTGATTTAAATCTAGAGATTTTAATAGATCATTTTCAGAATAAAGGACCATTTGTATGTCTAAGTTTTCTTGGGTTTGAGTAGTCCGATATTTGTTTTTTACTCTAGTCAATTTCGAGAAGGCTCTCTCAGCCGAACTATTAGCAACCGGGATCGTCGAATATTATATGTTCAAATATGTGAATATACAAGAGGACACTTCCTCTAGCGACTGATTTACAAAAAAAAAATCAAATAATTTAAATATGTTGTTTGAATCAAAAAAAAAAAAAAAAACAGCTGGCAAGTGAGATGATGGTGGTACAAGTTCGTCCTTCGTCCCTTCGGTCCTCGGACAAGATATTGGTGATGAATGTATTAAGTTTTAAAGAAATGATGACTAATTTCTTTAGTATAAGACGATTCTGAGCAAAGCTTCAGTGTAATATGATATATTATTATTTAAATACTGTTTACGTATTTTACGGTTATTTGTATAATTTTTGGTGAGTTTTTTTGTAATTAAACCGTCATAAAATATTCAATTAGATATAACTCATTTAAACTTCAATTGTTATAACAATTATAACTCATTAGAAATAACTAATTGTTTCGCGACACGTCACCTTTGTTCATCAGTACGCCTGTTCGACGTGACGAAACGTTCAGCCGAATCGTTTCGTTTGCGTTTTCGCCAAACGGTCAGCTGTTACACAGCTTTCGTTGATTCGTATTCGATCCGATCGTTGCTAACGCGTGTAAACTATACCCGTTATCACCATAGAACTAACACGTCCGTAAATTCCGAATGATTTTTAAACGTCTTTTAATATAGATAAGCGTTATGTCTACGTCAAACGCGTTGCTTTGGTTTTCCACGGTCTTCGCCATTGTCGTAGTGCTCGAACCGCTCAAGGACGTCCGCGGCTCGTCGGACCTCATCGAGAAATTCCCGTACTCGGTGGGTCTGGCCTCCAGCGGCCGCGGGACCGTCAACGAAACCGTCTGCTCGGGGACGTTGGTGGCTGCGACTTTCGTCTTGACGTCGGCTTTTGCAGACCGAGAAAATCAGGGTAAGTGCAGGCGTACCCGTGCGGAATCGGTTTGCGATTGGCCGACGTCCGTCGATCCGACAAAGGCTTCTTCTTCTCGGTTTTAACACTCTCCAAGAGCCTTCACCGCCGCCGTCAAAGCCTTCCGTAATTCCCTATCCTGGATAATATCCTTACAATCTTCTACGTCCAGTGTTCTTAAATCCTGATTTACTCGGTATACCCCTCGGTTTCTTCCCACTCTTTTGGTACTCTATGACTGCCTTCATCGCCTTTGATTCGTCCCTTCAAGTAGCGTGTACACGAACCAATTCCAGCCGTTGTGCCTTTATAATAATAATTATTATTATTTATTCATATGAATGAAACGGGCAATTGCCCAATAGTACAAGTAATTACAATAATTGCATTTTAATATGTTAAATGCCAAACAATATAGATAAAATTAGTGGCTTACACACGGGGGGGGGGGGGTAGGATTTCAGTTAAAGAGACCGTTCAGGCACGTCAGACGTTTCGTCAAGCTCTCGTCGGAAACGTTCGACCGTGACGAGGACATGGACTGTGTGGTCGTCGGGATCGGAGCGACGGACGAGCGACTTTACAAAGTACCCGTCAAGGCCAAATACGGTCTGTCTGCTTGTGAGATTCCAAAATCCAAGTGAGGACCTGCAGTTTATGTTTTTTTCTGTTTTTTGACATGTTACCGCACCGATCATATCCACCCGACAGTAAAAAATGATAACAATATTCTCCCGTCTGGTTTCAGCCCCATCCCCAAGTACATACTCGGCTTCACGTGGACCGACTTCGCGTGCACCCGGACGGTCGGTGCGCCGCCCACGCGCCGGCCGTGCGGCCGCGCCGACCCGCTGCTGTGCGACCGCGACCGGCTGTACGGCATGTCCAGCTACGGGTACGGCGTGTACGGCGCGGGGTCCGGCGAGCCGGCCGACTGCGGCGACCCGACCGTGCAGGGCCGGTCGGCGTTCGTCAACGAGCACCGCACGTGGATCGCCGACACGATGTTGGCGGACCCGACGTGCCCGCCGGACGAAGACCGGTACCCGTACCTGGCGAACTTGCAGGGCCGAGCCGACGAGCCGACGTGCGGCGGCACCCCCGTTGCTAACCCGTGTAAACTATACCCGTTATCACCGTAGAACCAACACGTCCGTAAATTCCGAATGATTTTTAAACGTCTTTTAATATAGATAAGCGTCATGTCTACGTCAAACGTATTCGACCGTATTTGGCCTTGACGGGTACTTTGTATAGTCGCTTGTCCGTCGCTCCGATCCCGACGACCACACAGTCCATGTCCTCGTCACGGTCGAACGTTTCCGACGAGAGCTTGACGAAACGTCTGACGTGCCTGAACGGTCTCTTTAACTGAAATCCGAAAACGAAGATTCGGACACACAGTTCGATTCGTATCGACTACAGGCGATCGACTCACCTTAACCAGTTCGACAAGTCGAACAAGCGCAGTCCCGAGTCGTGCGACGGGTGTGTGTAGACTTTGACGGCCATGCGCGTCTTGATCGCGGTCGCCGATTTTTCTGCTTAACACCTGTAAGCAACACGGTCGTCGTCAGCCTATCGCGGTAGTGAATCTTATCACTTTTCCGTCGCCGTCTTTGTCGGAGTGACGGTGACGCATGACTGCCGGGTGTAGACGATAACGGCGCGAATGGAGAAAAAGCTACTCTCCCCCGAGAATAAGGTGTTGAGAAGCATTCGCGGTGCGATGACTGCTGACGGATCCGGGAGCTGGCGACCAAGGACAAATGCCGAAATCCGAGAAATCACACAAAGATAGCCAACTACATAAATTCATAAATTCAAACATTCGCCGATTCCAAGAGCCATGGACCAGTGCAACAAACTCGCAACAGATGTCGATTTCTTCTGTTCTCCATTAAGCAGGATTCTTACAATTTATTTAAATAACACCGTGTAATAACTAATATATTAAATTTATTTGGTTTATATTCTTATTTTTGCTTAATTTTATTCATTTTACCTAGTGGCGTTTACAGCTATTTTCAAAGGGGGGGGAGCTCATATTTAAAAAATTATATACATATATGCATAATACATTGATAAATCAAAATAATATTATGTTGTTCAAATAAGATTTATTTTCATTATAAAACAGTTATCAATAATATCTATAACAAATCGCGTTGCTTATAAGCAGGGTCCCGATTTTATAGCATTCTCTAATTATTATTGAATACAGATAAAAATAGTAGGATGGGCTATACATTTGTTTTATACACCAGGGACTCAAAATACGAAATTTTATTTTGTTATTTTTTGCATATTTGACTGTACTATGCTTTATTTAGTAGTTTTTCATAAATATCGTTCATGTCGAAAATAAAATATTATTCATTTATAAGAATCCATAAGAAAAATTACGACATTTTTGTTTCGTAATTAATTTATAAATAATATTATAGTTGTAGGTATACAATATTAACCATGTTAGTCTATTTTTAAGAAGCTCGGAAGTATCGAATGTTAAACATTTTATGCCCTCTAATCTGTTTTATTTATATATATATATATAAATCGTTGAACACCCCACCTTGTAGATAAGAAATCTTAATTGTTATTAGAAATGTTAAATGTACGTTAATTTCAAACTGGTGTTCGATAGTTACCACCACGTTTATTTGAATATAATTCAACCGAGTCTTCTTAAATCTTATTCCAATTTTCTTTGTTTGAGTATTGGCTGCTCTTTGATGATTGTATTCGCAGGTCTCTTTGACGTCCCTTCAGAATCGTTGCCTCCTCCATAATCAGCATCTGTAACGATGCGATTATTTTATTAGAGTTATTGGTTAGCACCTTAAAATAAAAATAAAAAATAAAAATTATACATTCTAGACTATATATAAATCTATGACAAGAATGGTCAAGGTAAATTATACAATTATGCACGCAAATCATTCGAGACTCACATACACGCCGTTCTGCGTGACAATCGTCCTCCTAAAATTCCTGATATCGATTTTTCGTGAATCGCTACAAAAACGAGTTGCAGTCCTCAGAGACCTTGGAAGATTTTTACTTAATTGAAAATCGACTTCAAAAATGGGGTTAACGATTACTGAGAAATAATCATTTTTAGATTCTGAGTGAAGCGAAGGATCTTATGGTTTTACAATGATGTTTATTTTAGATTCTGAGTGAAGCGAAGGATCTTATGATTTTACAATGATGTTTATTTACTTTTTATTATTATTTTTTTCTGTAAACTCTTTTTCGTATAGAAATCCTTGTCCAAAAGTTTCATTCAGCAACTTTTTAGATTCAAAATTGAACTGAGATGGTACTTTAAAGAGGTCATTTTTCCAAAATCTCCATAGTTTTTCCAGTAATCAAGAATAACGATCGAAAAACTGAGTAAAAACGGTAAAATCGGTAAAAATCCGCCGTAAACGAGATTTTCACTGTTCAGATTTTAGGTATTTAGTCATAAATCAAAAAGTATTGAAGCTAGAAACTTGACAATTTTATCCAATATCAAATACATACTTTTTTATATTGGACAACATTTTCAGAACAATTATAGCACTTTTGACTTAAATATAGAACTTTTAATTTACCAAATTGTTTGAAAGTTTTTATGTAATATAATTTTAAATATTTGACTAAAAGTTCTAAAAATTTAATATGACCTTACTCATATACCTACCTAATTATCCTAACAAAAGTTCAAAAATCGTGACTCAGGATTTTTTTTTATACACACTTCAATAAATTATTATACGATTTTTTACGATATTGTCTGATTTCTTTTAAGTTTATTTCTAGTGAAATATTGAGTATTTGTTAGAAAGTTCTGAAATTTTAATACAAATTTACTCTTATACTAAACTATCAATACCGAAAACATATCAATAATCGTGACTCAAGATAATAATGTATACGATAGAAATTATATTACACTCAAGCTTTGCTCAGAATCGTTTTATTCTAAAGAAATGAGTCATCATTTCTTTAAAACTTAATACATTCATCACCAATATCTTGTCTGAGGACCGGAGGGACGAAAGACGAACTTGTACCACACATGTCACTTACCAGCTTTTTTTATTTATTTAACGGAGTAAATCACGAGGCCAATAGTGTTTTAATCGACGGGGAGAATTATCAGGGAGTGTCTTAGAGGAGAGGTTTGAGATGGTGGGTTTGAATGATTGTTTGTATTAGAATTGAATTTTTTTTGTTGTGTTGAATCGAGGGTGTGAATAGTTGGAATGTTTAGGTCTTTATGGATTGTATGATTACTAACATACCAGGATGAATTTGTCAGGAGACTGAGACTAATCGACTGAAAGGATTGGAGAAGATTTAAGTTTGAATTTTCGGTCGAGCCCCAGATTTGAATTCCATATGTCATTGCAGGACGAACTAGTTGTTCGTGTACAAAAGTTTTGTCACTGAGTGGAATTTCAGAACGAAAAAGTTTATGTAGTTTTAGTTTCATTGATTTTCTTTTGGTTTTGATGTGCGTGGCCCATGTTAGTCTTTGATCTAAATGAATACCTAAGTATTTTATTGAACTTTCTCTGGGATTAGTTTCGTTATTGAGTGTAACCGAGGGGCTGTTATTGGATCGAAATTTAAATGTGATGTGTGGTGATTTATTTTAATTTGCCATAGATTAAACCAATTTTGTAGGTCATTTAGATGGGGTTGAAGGTTCTTCGATTAAGAAACTTATTTATATAATTATAATAATAATAATAATAATAAAGACTGCAATATTAAAATTTCTAATATAAATAGTTGGATTACGTACTCTACGATAAAACAAGAGGTATTTTGTAAGTTTTATTTGCTGTTTGCTAAAAGCGGCAGTCAGCCTTTGGGACAGCTTGTTCATACTCTTTTTACAAATCAGAAATAAAGCAAAAGAGACAGATATAAACATCCATGGATTGTAGCCAGATTTGTAAATATTCAGTAGTACATAATCATAATTTTAATTTTTGTTTTTCAGACCTTTCGCAGTCGTTCAAAACTCAACTAACATTCGAATTCTATTTTGAATTCCGATCATTTATAATCTATTCTTAACAACCAACTGACATCTATAATTGAAATTTAGAGACTAATAGAACTGAACAAATAAAAAATATTCAACAAATAAAAATATTCAATCAGTATTTACATTTATAAGCGCCGTAAGTGTCAAAATTACGCCAATTAGATTATTTTCACGAATATTGAAATTGACTTCGGTTTTGTTAATTCTGTTGTTATTCCGAAAATCGTTAAACACCAGAAAACATAATCAATCGTTTATCTTAGGATTATACAGTCTTAAAATATCACGTGCAATGCGGTTTATCATTTTCGGTCAAACCACTAGCTATGCTATACTTAAATTATTCTTTTTTATTCTTATAGAATACAATTTGTAATTTGTTGGTATTACTTTTAAATCTAAAAACGCTACACATGCTCCCGTGCACCAACAGCTGTGTATTAAGCGCTTGAATACCACACATTCAGAGGCGGATTTAGGCGCGGGCCTGGAGGACGGCAAATTTTTTTTTACAAAATTACAAAAATTATTTTTCATTTGACGAAATCGGATTTGACTTGTTTTTTGACTAGACAATTTTTTACCCAAATCGTATATGTTTTATGATTTAGACCAGTGCTTCTCAACCTTTTTATAACGGCCGCCCCCCTAAGAAGCAAAATATTTTTTAACGCCCCCCCCCCCCACTTCATTAAAATAAAAATAAAAATAATATACATGAAAAGTTTAATATTGAATAATTAATAAATATAATATATATATATACAAATGTTAATATAATGAAAATAAAATGTAAAATTTATGTTTAAATATAATTTAAGAGGATAATTAAAATGTTTTTAAATGTATTGATCAGTGAGATGGTTGTGCTTGGTGATCCAAAGCCAATTTTTTTACGTTTGGTTCAAAGTTTGTGAGATGAAGGCGTAAGTCTCCTCTTTTGACAATGTCGAGTCGATTTCTCTTTTTAGTTATTAGATTCGTTACCGCACTAAATCCTCGCTCAACGAAGTAAGAGGAAGGGAAGGCAATTAATAATTTTTGTACGACAGTCTACAGCCCAGGATAAATTCGACTGATACTACTATGGAGTTAGACTATTTAGAGTTACACTGTATTGCGTATACGTGTAGTATGTAGGTAGCTGTTTAATTTTGAGCGAACGAACGGTTCAACCATTAACAATCGCGTCCGTTCGTTCAAAATTAAACAGCTACCTAACCTACTACACGCATACGCAATACAGTACGACCAGTACGCATGTATGTAGCGTTCAACGCAGGGGTTGATTTTTCCTACTGTATTTCTTAATGATTAATGAAACATGTTAGTAGGGGTGGGCAGAGAGAGAGAGAGAGAGAGAGAGAGAGAGAGAGAGAGAGAGAGAGAGAGAGAGAGAGGCGGTGACTCGTAAAGTGTCTACCGTCGGAAAACCCCTAAATACGCCACCGGACACATGTACAATATCTTAAATCACAATTGAAATTATTTTGATAATTTTATATTTAATGCAATAAAATTCTGTCAGACACTTGAAATGTTCACCAATCAATAATACTCATCGGTCATTCCAAAGAGGTTTTTGTATTTTATAATACTTTTATTTTTTTATTTTTTAACAGAATCTGCAGAGATATAAACCAACCATCACCGACGTCCAGTGGCGTATTTGAGGGGGGGGGCGATAGGGGCGATCGCCCCTCCCGGGAGATCTTTGAAAATAATATTTTATGATTGTTGAACTTATAAGTGTATCTAAATATTTTAATTAATAAATAAATAATATTTTTTGGATGAGAAATTTTTGTGATAACTGGCAACTGATAATACATATTATATCGGATAAATCGGATTACTGATTAGTGATTGCTCTATGATACGCAAAGATGGAACATTTAGCCCGAGTAATGGGTGACGTAGTCGTACCAAATGAATGATGGAACGGAACGTCACCTGTCGAAATGGTTACTCAGGTGACCATTTAGGGTCACGATAGGTCATTTCCATAGACATAATAGAATGTCTATGGTGTCTGTTCTATTATGTCTATGGTCATTTCGTCTGACGGTTAGGTCTGGGGAAATTTCCTCTTTCTGGGGATTTTTGGTGTATTATTTGGTTTTGGAGATTTTTGTGGGGAATTCAAATATTCTGAGGAAAAAGTGCTAAGACTGGAGATTTCTTGCATTTTGATTTTTTACCATGTTATGGAAAATTGTATACGTTGTTATGTTGGTCATAAGTCGTAAACTCATAATACCCTACGGACTTTTTGCCGAAAATGAAACGTATAAGCAATGACCATAGATATACAACACTTGTGCGTGGCAATATCTATGGCAATGACCAAGAAAATGCGACGCATACATGGGTTATAAGCGAATATATTCTAGATCCTATAACCTAAAATTGTTATTCGTCGGCCGTCGTTTCTTACTCGTGCAGTGCGTAACTTGAATTATTTTGTTTAAGATTCTGAACGGAGTGAAGAATGTATTGATTTTACAATGATGTGTGTTTTTTTTTTTTTTTTTTTTTTTTTTTATTTTTTTTTATTTTTGTGTCTGTCGACACGATTTGGGGCAGTAAAAATGCTTCGATTGCCTTATATAGCAACTTTTCTGAAAGGAAATTGAATCTAGTTGGTACTTTGGGGGGTCAAAAGTTAAAAATTTTCAATATTTTTTTAACGCGCCGGGAAAAACCCTTAAAAAATGAGGGAAAAACGGTATATTTTACGCAAAACCAGTTTTCGACAAAATCAAATTTTTTATTTTGCTATAACTCAAAAACTAATCGATGTAAATACTTGAAATTTTCACCAAATGTTTAGATTAGCGTTCTCTATACACCGTTAAATTTTCAAAGTATTTTGACTTTTATTGAGCTAATTATAGACAATTGAAATTTTCAATTTTTTTAAGTATTTTTTTTTAAAATAACGATAAAATTTTTTTTTTTTTCCAGAAAATCTTGAAAATTTAATACAAGGTTTCTTATAAGTTGTTCCATAACTGATAAAAAAAAATCCAAAATCGTAAGTCACAATTTTTTTTTATAAGTGCTCAAAGTTCCAATTTATACGAAATATGTAAAAATTGCGAAAATTTGAAGTTATTTTGCAGTTGAAAATTCATAAAATTTTAAGTATTCAAAACTAAGAATTGTAAATTCGGTACAAAGTTTGACATACGTTTTCCTTCAATTATCTGTGAAAAAATTTGCACTGGAATAAAATCAAAAATTTTTATGAGTGTTTGAAATTACAATTTTTTCTCATAATCGCGTAAAATAACAATTTAGGCATCATTGATTTTTGATATTTGTTCTTATTCAAAAAGTATAGGTCGTAGAAACTTAAAACTTTTACAAAATGTTTAAATAGGCATTTTCTTTACATAGTTGTATTTTCAAAATATTTCGTTTATTTTTTAGCTATTTATAGGCATTTGAATAATTCGATTTTTCTTAGATTTTTTTTTATAAAAGTCGATAAAAATTTTTTGGCCCTACCAAATCGCTTGAAAATTTAATAGAAGGTTTTGAATAAGTTGATCTAAGAGTGATTCAAAAATTATTCAAATACATAGGCACAATTTTTTTTTATAAGCAGTTGAAGTTCAAAAATCGACAAAATTTGTCAAAATCACGAATATTTGCAAATTATTTTGTAGTTGAAAATGTATAAAAATTTTTGTATTCAAAGATAAGAAATGAAAATATTATGTAATATCACAGCTGATAAAGATAATTAAATAGATTAAGTTTATTATAATATAATCAGTAGCTGACAGCTGTTCTATACAAAATATTGGTAGATTGTAAACACAAGGTGTATAACGTACCTTTACATGGTTGAATAGAACGTTACTAACTTCCAATTTCCAGTTATTTTAATGTGTGTATCAGTTCCATAAATATGCGGATTTTATATATTATTATTAATTATTAATATTTAAATAGACGTAGCCACGGAGCATTCAGCATATATGGACGGCGGGGTCGGGTGGTACCGTCACGATAGTGCATTTAGGCAAATAATATGGTATTTACCTACGCCCTATCTATGCACATCCTGGTTTGTCCAATGCTCACGAGCAGAAGTCACATGAATAGACAAATGTAAATTTAACCCAATCTAGGATATTAAAATAAAATATATATTACAATTTAAGGCTGACATCTTCATCTTCGTTCAGAATCGTTTTTTTTTTTATAATATAAAATAATTCCAAAATCTATCCAATAATGCCTAATCTAGCAATGCATCTCGTGTATCCCACCCAACTACTGTATCCTGTACTTAACTTACAATGATTTATCATTGCATTCAAATGTAAAGTACCATACAACTAAACTATCGTAAACCAGGTGATCCCATGATAGAAAGTGCTATACACTCCTCACCATTATCTTGTCCGAGGAGCGAAGCGACGAAGGACGAACTTCCACCACCATTATCTTATCGGCTTTTTTATTATTGTGGTTATAAGCGACAAAATGAGTGACAGTGAAAACTCTAATGAAGGACCATCGTTTAAATGGCCTAAAAAAAAATCATATAAGCATACGTTTCGTCAAAGTTGGTTAAAGTCCATAGAGTTCAAAGCGTGGTTAAAAATTCTTTAATAAAAATGCTTGAATAAATAATAAAAATGCGTTGTTTTTTATGTCTAAAAAAAATGTTTTTAATTGGTGGGGGTGGTTTACTCCTCTTAATATCGCCCCCCCCCTAGGTGAAGGCTCAAATACGCCACTGCCGACGTCCGCCGAATGCCATTTTCCAACGCATTGGTTGATCGGTACTTTTTAACTCGACGACGAGACATTATACCGTGATGGCGTGCGCCAGGTGAGCCAAACGCCAATCGTAAAAATCAGATCTATCCGAAGTGCTCTACAGTCTACACCCATTATCAATATCACACCGAAAATAGTTAAGGTCACGGTCTCGTGGCTCATAACCATGACCGTACAGTATGGTTTGCCAGAAAACCGGAAATCATAAGTACCTGTACCTACTGTCTAAAAAAACCGTAACGTTTTCAGTACCTACACGCGTTAAAAATCAATCGATTTTCATTAATAATTTTTTTTCATTATTAATTTTTTATTTTATATTAATATTGTAATCATTACACGGTTTAGGGTATTATTTGGTTTGTTTCAAATCATTGTTCGGGGAAATTTCAAGATTTTCGTCGAAGGTTAATTTACGCGTAAGTAATGTACATAGCAATTACATTTTTGCAAAAAAAAAAAAAAAAAAAAACAATAGTACAGCTGTTATCATCAATTGTTTACCTATATAATTATAATTATTATTGATTTAAGGATGGCTCGATTTGCCCGCCGATAAAAGGGAAAATGCGAAATAAAATGCGATTTAAACGAGCTGTTCAGGTAATCATGCATGTTTACAATATTGGCGCGCAACGCAGCAACAGTAAGTATAACCTTGGCAGTATAATTGCCAACATATTAATGCCAATAATCTTGGCAGTATGGCACAAAAAACGAGTCGATAAGATTTAAGATTTAAATATGATTTAATAAAATAGGTAATTATTAATAACATAATTATTTGTATTTTTATATTTGATGCTTCATGTTTACATCTACCTACATGCAGGCCCGTATGTATAATTTTAGCGTCCCGGGACATATGAAAAAATGTCACCTTATTTTTTAGTGGGGAAGGGGGTCAATTTAAAATAAATTAAAATTCTAAAAATATTTCAGTATAAAAACTTACGTGCACGAAATAGATTTGAGAGAAAATCCCGGAAATTATTATATTTTATCTAACCTTGCTGGACGAAACTTTTGGACAAGGATTTCTATACGAAAAAGTGTTTACAGAAAAAAAAAAAAGAAAAAAAAAAGAAAAAAAAAAGAAAAGAAAAAAAAAAAAAAAATAAACATCATTGTAAAACCATAAGATCCTTCGCTTCACTCAGAATCTAAAAAAGAAAACGTAAAAATATTCCATAGAATTTGTTACGAAAAAAATAAAAATATGCTTCCAGTTTATCCTAACCTGCTTGCGTATGTATCATGTTAATGTCAAGTATGTGATATTCCGTCGCACGGAATTTGTACTTAGTAATGAACGGAATAAATATTAGTTTAAAGGGCGTGAAACAGTAACAAATCTGTATCACCAAGACGTGCTCGTAATAAAATACTGTAACATTAAACGGAATAAAAAATGAAAAATTAATCACAAATAAACACAAAAGCTCGTCAAAAGTCTGCAACACTGAAATACATAAAATTATAATAAACATTGTTAAAAAAAATCTCGAGAAGTGAGAACCATACATCCGTTGTTTTAAAATTAAAAGCGCTTATGTTTTTTGTGTTAATTGTACTGCTGTTCAACATGATATGTTAGCGTTAGGTTAGCATGATATCGATCGAAAACAAAAGCCTCTTTTCAAAATGTATTTTTACACTCAATGTAACGCTTGAAATTTGAATCACCAGTGCATGAAGTAAGTGACGAAATATTAATATCTATCTGTTACGGATCGGGTAAGTACATGTCGAGTACGCCCAGGCGTGGTTCTGAGCATCCGGGAATCGGGCCACAATTTACCCTTTTTTTTTTTTTTTAATGACATACGCTAACTGGGCCACCAAAATTTTACATTAATGAGAAGTGCACCCGGTAACTGAGCCACCGAAATTTTAGAATTATAAAAATTGCATCAGGCATACTACTTCAATGTTTTAGATTCTGAGTGCAAACTAGAACCTTGAAATGTTCACTATTTATATGAACCAACATCGTGTATTGTAGACTTTTTGAAAAATATCCTAATAAATGATTTGTTACTAATCAGTTATCGAATGATGGTGTATAGAACTTTATTGGCGTCGTTATTTGTAAAAACGGCAAAAAATAGATGCACGAAAACGTTTGACATTTTGTACTTTTTTTAGTATACCTTAAAGTTTAAAGCTAATAAAATATTGTTTAGTCGATGATAGACAACGGTATATAGTCATCACCACGAAGAAATGTGTAACATAAGAACAGGCAAAAATGATCTAGTTAAGACGGTTTTGAATATTCTTTAGCCCACGAAATAAAAAGTGGTATAGTTCGTTGATGATGTGCGAATAAAAAATGTCAGGCAAAGATTTACACAGTTTCAACAAATTTACACTTGGGCAAAATCCTGAGATATAATTATTTTAAGTTGTTTTTGTATCGTTAGTGAAGTATATGAAGAAGGTCATATTAATTTTTCAGAACTTTTTGTCAAATATTAAAAATGTTATTAGAAATAAATTTTAATTTAAAAAAGCCCAAAAGTTGTCAAATTTATTTTTGAAACTTCCGTAAAGTGTGTAGCAATATGCCTTAAATATATGGTGAAAACTTCCAAGTTAGCAAAACATTTTATTCAGTTATGACTGAATAACTAAAATCGATTTAGTGAAAGTATCGTTTACGGAAAATTATACGGTTTTTACTCGGGTTTTCGTTAGTTTTTCCCTTTGCCGGATAAAAACGTTAAACAAAGTAAAGGGTACCAAAAAGTGTGTTCGGAAAAAAATAAAAATAAACATCGTTGTAAAACCAATAGATCCTTCGCTTCACTCAGAATCTTAGACTAATATAACAACCACCTTACTGTGCTTGATAATTTACTTAAAGTGCATCTATATATTCTTTTGTCTTCGTTTAATTACATCAATGTGATAATTTACTGTTTTTAAATTTTGAGTGAAGCTAAGAAGAATCTATTGGTCTTACAATTATGTTTATTTTTATTTATTTTTTCTGATAACACTTTTTGTTGTATTTAACTTGGTCCAAAAGTTTCATTTAGCAACTTTGTAGATCGGATATCACAAGTAGATGGTATTTTGAGCGTTCATTTTTTTCTTTCGATAGTCATTCTAGGGGTGATAGGAAAAACTGCCGACAAACCGAGTAAAAATAGTAAAATTTGTTATAAATAACACTTTCAATAAATCGATTTTAGTCATTTTGTCATAACTCAGAAATTTGAAAAAAAAACTTGAAATTTCCACCATACATAAATGGCATGAAATACAAACTTAACAAAGTTTCAAAAAAAATCGGCGATTTTAGGACTGAAAATAAAATTTTGAAAATCTTCGTTTTTAAAAAAAAAAAAGTTTATCTCTATTACAGTTTTTAATATTTGACGAAAAGTTCTAAAAATTTAGTATGGTCTTACTCATATACTGCACTAACAATATTGAAAAAAATTCAAAAATTTTGATCCAGGAATTTTTTCCATAAGCGTTTAATAAAACTGTTGTACAATTTTTTTTTTTTTTTTTTGGAATATACTGTTTTTATATCGATATTCAACTTTAATATGTATGTAAAAATGATCCCCCCGTCCCCCCTACCAATTATTTTGAACAAAGTAGAAAAAAAAATACAATTAAAATAAAAACGGGAAAATGTGTATAAGGTATATTTTCATACTAAAGTTTTGCTCAGAATCGTTTAGCTAAAGAAATTATGTATCGTTTCTTAAAAATTCGACACACTCATTCCCGTTATCTTGTCCGAGGAGCGAAGAATAATCCATGGCGTAAAGTACGTCCTTTTATTTACACCGTAATTATTCGGACACATTTTTGAATTTGAAAACTTTCGTGCTAGATTTTGTAGTACGCAAAAATATCAGCTTCCAGTGACAACCCAGTTGTAGTTGAAAGCGTTGAATTACTATTTTGCAAGAATATAAACAAGCATAAACTTTTTTTCGTGTAAACATTTTTTTACACTTGTCGTTCGGTTTATCGTTTACCTATACTATTGTAGTGTTAGCCTCGGTATTATACGATACCGCTGCTCACAACTGTTGAGTGACCGTACTTAGGTAATATATATAATAAAAGAAAATAAGTAATATTAACTATTTATTACACTAACTATTACATAAACATTTAGAATCTGAGTATAAAGATTTAATATTATAAAGATGCTCTGTAAAATATACATACGAGTATGATGCTCTGTGACGGTCTTACAATGACTGACTCGTCCAGTCACCGCAGTGCCCAGTGTCCCCGACGAAGTCGCTGAATTCCGGTGGTTCAGCGGAATTTATCCACTCGTCCGGTCACGTAGGCCATACGTTCTAAAAAATGAATAACTTAAATCTACGGGGTGTTAACAAACTAATATAGTCTACAGGGCGCAACACTATACTTTAAAAAATATATATCTCAACTCCGGTTTCAACCACTTGTTCTCGAGTCTTTAGAAAAGTGAAAAAATCTATAGGTATAATTGTTTATAAAGATATCTCGGTCTCCGGGAATCGATTTGCCGTTAGGGTCGCGACTCACTACAGCGGTTTTGACGCGCGTTTTTCCATCGCGCGGTTTCAACGCGTGATTTGGACGTGCTACACTAGCGCGGTTTGCGCGTGTTCACTACGCGCTCAGACTTGTCTGGTTGATGATTCGGTCTTGTGCAGCTGTCTTGCACCACTGTCTTGTAGTTATTTCGAATTTGAATATTATTTGTATATTTTTTATTGATTTTTTTAGTGAATAGGTACCTATAATGACATAATTATTATATATAAATGATTTATATTAATCCGTGGAACTAAATAGCAAGCATAAGCAAGTACCTAGTTGAAAGTAAGTAGTAACGACTAACAAATATATATATTTATTTATTTATCCATATTAAAAAATATGAACTTCTATTCGCATATATTAAATTAAATAAAAATTATTTTTAATTTGTTTATTCAGTATGGATTACGATTATTATATGAATGCATTGAAAGTGATCGCAGTGGCAGAATCATTTGGATATCTGAACCCACCAAGATCAGAAAGATCATTTTGGATTCATCCGTTTAATGCAGTACGGGAAACTTATAATCCTTGTCAGAAAATGTATTCCAATTTTTATATAATACAGCACTGGCCACATTTTTCCAGGCCTTTGTTTTGGAGTGTTTGTCCATATATTCACTACTATTAATATTCCACAGGCATTCTTCTTTCTCCACTTCGTTTATTAAAATATCAATATCAATCATATTGATATATTTTTTGTTAAATAAATTAACTCGACAAAAAATCAATTAGTCAATTTCAAAAACTAAAAAACTAAAAAACTGGTAAGAACGGGTAAAAAAACGGGTTTTAAAACGCGTCGTAACCGCTGTGGTATGTCGCATGCCATATAAAACAATGTGTTACGGTTCCAAGCGTCAACGCGTTCAAAACGCAAAACCGCGACAGGCAGCGGTGTCACGCGGCAACGCGCGTCAAAACCGCGCTAGTCTGTCGCACTTCATTTACATGTATGCATTTCCATCCCGCGTTTTCGACGCGCGGTGCTCACGCGTTTTCACCGCGCGTCAAAACCGCTGTAGTGTGTCGCGGCCGTTAATCGATACCTGCAAGTTATTTTCAACGATTCGTGTTCAATCACACATTACATATTTTTCACTCTCAGTCTCGTTGTCCTCGTTCGTTAATGGTTCCACTCAAAGACACGTTTCAACAACATTTTGATCTTGACAGATCCTCCGTGTCGCTTGTGTTAGAATTCAATAAATATTTTCCTTTTCCTACATTCACATTATTACGATCCTATTCTATTTTCGAAAATCCAAAAGGTTCGTACTCCGTACTTTCGCACAACTCAAACTATGTATTGATTCAAAATATATTAGGTAATCGATTTTTTCCCCGGTATTTGGCCAGTTTTGTAACACGTTGTTTCTTTGTTCTGCTTAGAATTTTGTCATTCTCAATGCTCTCTTTTTTCCGTAGAACTTTATCGATATCAATTCGTAAAAACGATTCACAACACACAATCTGTTTACGTATTTCTGTTTTACTCCCGCGCGTATTTCGCTCCGGCGGTGACTTAGATAGCGCGCCAACACGAAATCGTTTATAAATGCCGGAACGATATCGGAATACACACTACGAACACGACGTATTTAATACTATCAGGACGGTAAGGCCGAGAACGTATTTGTTGAGCAGGGTCAACATACTACTCGGCACACAAAATAATCACCGGTTCTTCTAGCCCGTCCACCGTTCATGCTGTTAGAGTACCTCGCACGTGTTACATACAGTGGCGGCCCGACTGCCCACACCGCCCCCGTTCGTTTATTACGCTCGTAAATGTCCAAAAGTCGGTTGTTTAGTCAAACAGTCTGTCTTCACGTCTCATAAAAAAATACATTTCCTGGCACTGTTTAATCCAACACACATTTTACCCCTTTTTACCAGATAGTTTACAATACTCATTAACAGCTTTTTTTATGTCATGAATATATTTATTATTATTTTTCTTTATATCTAGTCGTTCTGTAATATTTTAAGTTTGAACAGTCTTCTGCTAGACCCGTCGATGTCACGATTCTCCTCGTAAACGTAGCGCTTTATTTGTTCTTAGTGAATCGCGTTTAGCATAATCAGGGACGGAAATTTGGTGTGAAAACTGGGGGGGGGTACGCTAGGTTTTTTATTCTCATAAGACTTATACCGACCAAAGCCACTCGTTTCACTTACCAGTTACCACTATAAATCAATTAGTTTTAAAATTATTTACATTTAATACTTTGTAGTTTGGTGCCTATCTTTTTCTCGAAAAAATATTAAAAAAAAATAAAATAACTTAAAAAAATAACACTTAACTGTTTAGGTATACACAATTTTATTAAATATATTGGTATAAAAAAAAATAAACGAATCAACTTCATCATTTTTTATATAAAATCCATAAAATTAATTTAAAAAAATTAAAAATAGATATAAAAGTACCCAGAACTCGATTACTTCAATGTAATTCAATATATCGGTTTTTAGTTGAAAACCATCAACTATATCCTGATTATTTATCATTGTAGTAAAATATTTTTCAATACTTAATGTAGAAAGCACGTTAGGGGGCTTAGATTTCGACTTTAAACTTTCAGGGGGTTAGCCCACGAGGCTCGAAGCTCCCCAATTTCCGCCTATGCGCATGATACATTATAACTCTATAAATGAGAATAATAAAACCAATAATTTCATTTTGAAATTTCAAATACTTGTTTACGACATATTCTGTAATTAGGCAATTATTCTGATTTCTGTTTGAATATCATATATGGTCGTGGTTCTTGACCTTGAATAAACTGCACGGGGATCCATCTCTCCCTCACCACCCTCGTAATTACAATATTTTCCCTGGCAAGACCGTGCACGATTTCGCCTCTGGCTACCTAACCCTCTCGTCAAATTATCATATTGTTATTAGATTAATAAATTCGTTTGACGGACACCAAAGAAAATAATACGAAACAAAGAATCCGACTCCATTGCCACTTGACAAGTCGTTGGACACGATCACACGCATACGAATCACAACGTACACGTCATAATATATTATTCATGGATATATTCTCACGCCGCTAGGGCAATAACGCACGTACACGAATTTATTTGTCTTCGTATTAGATTATCTCTGATTGTTTTCAGACCGTTCCACACGGTGCCATTGATTTTTCCATCAGCCCGTTTGACGTAAAACGTACGGTAAAAGCTCTACATCCTCCTGCGAGCGACTCGTGCGTGCCGATAATCGAAAATTAGGGTTTAATGTTTTTATTTTTCCCCGCTTGATGTCTCGGAACGTTGACGACTTGACGTGACGTGGCGTATACGTTGAATATCTCTATACCTACTGGCGATGTCATTCGACGACAGTCATGAATCTGATCATTGTCATGAGGATACATTTTATGTCGTGCCCGCGTACTTGAGAATTTTTTTAAGGACGAATTTTTAATCACGCGTTCGCTGAAAATGTATTTCAATATAACGCTGGAGTATTTTTTAAATTAATTCGACTGACGTGGCGATTCGTTATGAATAAAATAAATTTATTCAAACGAGTCCTCGTGGTATGTGTGCGCGTTTTTCAATCGTTGATTTTAATTTTCTTTTTTTTACTTCCGTTTAAATTTCCCGCGCACAAATCATTATTACTAGAGGTCGGATTTTTATGATTTTACATATTTGTTTCTAGTCTATGCAGTTAAATGGGAGTGAGAAATCATTACGAGTCATGAAACACAGAATTATTCATAGGAAAAAATGTATTTTGCATAAAAAAGCATATTTTAGGGGTTGGAGAATATTTAACACGTTAGAGAATATTTGAGAATATTATTGTAATATTGGCATGTAATGAACATATTTCACGTATATCATCACTTTGATAAATACTGTGTTCACTAAACGATTAATTTCTGGGTTTCAATAAAAATTAATCTCCAGGTACACTTCCAGAAAATTATTTACCGACTGTGGTAGCCGACTTGCAATATTCTCCTGTGACATTGGTTGGTTGATGTCGAACGGTCCTTTAGCACAGTGTTTTCCAACTTCTTTTACTCGCGGAACCTTTGCAGGAGCTTGAACTTTTTGTGGAACCCCCATATTTTTCTACAGTAGTAATGTTGACATATGTTTTCTACACTTGAATGAGTGGGTTGTCGAATACTTCCTGCACAAGGTTTTCACGGAACCCTTAGCACCGGCTCACGGAACCCTTAGGTTCCGCGGAACATCAGTTGGGAAACACTGCTTTAGCACATACAAAAACATTCTTACAATCCGGCGTACTAAAATGACACCGGAACACATTAAACAGTATATAGTAATTATTTGTTATTGTAAAATGAATTAAATTAAATATATTTAAAACCAAATCAATAAAAAATAAATTTAAACTGATTTTTTTTTTAATATTAAAAGAATATTTTGAATAGTTAAGGACATAAAACGTCATATATCTGTATTTTAAGAGAATATTAAGAGAATATATTGCCTATTTTATGCGACATAAAAACATCATATTTTAAGGATTTTAAGAGAATATAAATCCGACCTCTAATTATTACCATTAATAATTACCATGATAACTTATAAAGACACTCGTAATTTATACCAAGTTTACGTGGCACTTTGATTGAAAAACATCATATTTATGAACAAACATTTTAATAATTTCCCCGTGTGAAAAATAGTTTGCGTGTTTTTTCTCTTCTCTGTTTTTGACCTATTCCCGATGTTCGAGATAAATAAAACAACAAGTATTCGATTTTAAACGTTCGGTGAAACCCAGTTGCTCCGTCGATGTGACGATGAAATACAATTTAGAAACGGTTCATAACAAATAATATATTAATCAATAATATATCAATAATGGACGTATGGAATACAACTATAGGGATCAGCTAAAAAATCAAATTTAAACAAAATCCAAGCGTTCCAAAATATTCCACTTCGAAAAATTACTAATGCCCCACCCTATGTTTCTCACTTGACTCTCCACAAAGACCTAGGTACAAAAACAGTAGATGAAGATGCTGCTGTTTTCTATTAACGTTTTTATAACAGATTAGCAAACTACGAAAATCCTCTAATAAAAGATTTACATATCCGGTCTCTTCCTGGAAACCCCCGTCGAAGACTCAAAAAAAAACGGAGTAGAGACCTTTTAATCTAATTCTAAAATGCAAAATCCAAGTAAAGTGCTACTATTGGGTGGCTTCTTCCTCGCGCAACTCCTTATGTTTTGTTACTCCAATCTCACGTATACTTATTATGCAAACTATATAGATTGTATATTTCTTGTAATAATAAAAAAAAAATAAATAAATAATAATAATATATCAGTGGTTATACGCTTTGCTCCTCAGTGCAGGGTAAATGTGTAATTTGCGGTAAAATAAAATTACCACTTAGTGCGCGAAACAAAAAAAACGAATTTTGTTACGTTTTGTAGAGGGTCTATAGTTTTGCTCCTGATAAACCTGTGCATAGATAATATTGTATACGCGAAAATACTTATTGTAGTATTATTCGTGCGTCGGTAAATTTGACGGCACCACTGGTCGTTTCGGCGTGCGCATCATAAAAACAGTAATAATATGCCTTATGGGCATTCGCGAAATGAGGCACATTATTTTATTATTATTAGGGATTAGGGCTTCGTCTGAGTTTAAGTGTTTTGAGAATCGACGCAAATGCGTTGAGTTTTCAAAAAACCTTTGGGCTAGAAGAAAATCAGTGCTCGACAAACCGTCGTACTCGGCTAGTGATGTAGTAAAAATAAAATACATTACTACAATATCTTTGATTATATTTTATAACACGCAGTCGTCCCTTAAAACTCGAACACTGTAATATCATTGATGAAAATAAATCGAAACCGTCAAACGTCTGAAAAAAAATGAATGATAAATATGATATTCATGTTATAATACAAAGACTTTTATTTTAGAAAAATGTATAATCCGTGGAATTTTGTACACTAAGCAAATGTATTTGATAAAAACACATATTTGATAAAAAAAAAAAAAAATTGACAATGCTTCTTGTGTGTGCAGATCACCGCCCATTGACGGAACAACTATTAACGAATTCCAATCATTCATATTCTTCTAACCGTGAAACGTAATATCGAGATAAAACTCATAATGTAGCCCTATATGTCGTCGTATTGGTCTTTTTGTCTCAAACATTAAATTTTGATTTGTATTCAATTAACAAGTTTAATAACTGTTATTAATTAAAGATAATTTTTTGTTTTTCGTAATCCTCTTAGAAATGATTAACACGTAATTATCAATGATATTATAGTATATACAATTCTATTAAAAATTAAAGTACATGACGACATTATTTTTGTATCAAATGTTATATTTACTAATAATTATATCTCTGCACACATTATTATATTATTATATTATTCGGTTTTTATCGGTAATGATTGATTTTAATTGTTCGCACATTTCAAATGACCAACAAGCAAAATAACTTCGACTAATGAGTAACATTTAAGAAGAGATAACGATTATTTTGATTTTCTGTAGCGAGTTTAACACAACAGCGAAACAATAGATTGAAACATTGTTAGCTGCGCATAAAATCTACGTTTTGTAGTTTTCCACCTCGCGTACATACACACAAATATTACGTGCGCTATTGCATACCATTTCAGATCCTGAGAAAAAAAAACACCGGACTTTCAAGTAGCGGGATTAGGAATTATCTTTTGTAATAACCATTTTTAGCTGGTATTAGGAAACCCGTTACGGGAAACGTTAAGAAATATTGTAAGATTTTACTAGAAAAAAAACATGTAATTAATCGCAATGAAATCTGAAAAATGCTGATGACAGGGCAAGAGAATAGGTACGGTGTTAGGGTTTAGCTGTTTCGTAGACGTCTCACAAAGGGCGTCGTTTTCAAAATACGAAATCAATATTAATAAGCTGAAAAAAGGCCAGGACCCTTTTATTCGTGATATACATTATAAACAGTACACTCGTTGAAAAGGAGGCGAATGTACTCGTGTCGCTTCGGTTAAATTATTCATGAACGGATTAGTATTTTGTGTATACAATTGGATTATAAATTCTACCGAATAATAATCATAACGAAACATGTGAAAATATAATATTTTTGGAGAGCGTTTAATAATGGAATGAAAAAATCAGACGTCGATCAGCGATCACCGCATAGGTAATTATAATATTGGCTGACGTCTTCACTCGATTTTTTTTTTCCTAGAATCGTGATGTATCTAAGTATTATTCGTAGATTCTAAGTGAAGTGAGGAGCTCATATATATGTGTTTTAAAACTATGAGTTTTTCGATACGTGCAACAAGTTTTTCGATTAGAAGTAGTGGTCAAAAGGTACAATAATATACTTTCTTTATTGATCCGGAATGGCGTTCGGATGGACATAATTAGTGTTAGAACTTCGTCACATTAAATTTACGTTGAAAACATACAGGGAACATGTGGGAAAAGCTACCATTCGTAAAATGTAAGTAGATTTATACTGATAGGTTTTAATTAAAAGCCAAATAACTTAACGCACAGCTACTATTACAAAAAAAAAATCAATTAAATGTCTATATATAGTTTTGTTGGTGAACAATGTGTCTTTAAAGTAATAAAGTTTAAACCAAAATGGTAACGAAAAAACAAAAAACACGCACAAAACCAGGTAGCTAATATATTAAGCTAATATATTTTTCATTTCAGTAAAATATGTAAAAAGTTTCGACCATTTTATTCCTGATATAAAAACTGAATGTCAAAAAATAAATTCATAAATCGCACTTGTAAAGGTTTTAATTTTATTCGTATATTTCATGAAACTTTAATGGTTTCTAGGCGGGAAACTTCAACACTTAAAATATAGTTAAAAAACAATAATTAAGCTCGGGTTTTGGTTACGATAAAAATCACCTACTTTTGGTGGGCCATCAGATGCAATCGTCGACACTACCAGAGCGACGTATTGAAGAAGAACACACTTTTACCGCCGCAGTATACAACTTAAAAAAAAAATGCCAACCCGATGGTAATCGCATTCCAGTAACATTTTCGAAAGGTTTGAAATCACTCTACTCCCGAGATTTATGTCTAAACCGATGCGTTAAGTATATTTACATTAAAAAATATCTTTACCGTATTTTGTTTTGTTTACCAACGACACTTCATCGTAAACCATTTACTGATATTGGTTAATGCAAATCGATATTGTTATGCAGGTTAACCACAAAGGAGTTGAAGCCTTTACGCCTCTCTCATGGAAAAAAAACGTTGAACACCATTTTCTCTTCCAATCAGATGCGGCTTGTTATAAGATTACCAGGAGCAGTTGCTCCTGGTCCAAAAAGGGGTGGGTGTGTATCTAATACAAGTATAGTTAATCAAAGTTTATGCTTTTTACCTATTACAATAAATCTACAGCAGAATAGGTACTCGAATTATATTTATAGAAAGGATGGTAGGTACCTACAACCTACTTCTAATTAACAAACGAATAACGAAGTAAGTAATACGAATAACGTATAATAGGTAATAATAAAGCAATATGGGCGTCTTTTTTTTTAGATTCTGAGTGAAGCGAAGGATCTTATGGTTTTACAATGATGTTTATTTATTTTTTTTTTTTTTTCTTTTTTTTTTCTGTAAACACTTTTTCGTATAGAAATCCTTGTCCAAAAGTTTCGTCCAGCAACTTTTTAGATTTGAAATTGAACTGAGATGGTACTTTAGAGAGGTCATTTTTCCAAAATCTCCATAGTTTTTCCAGTAATCAAGAATAACGATCGAAAAACTGAGTAAAAACGGTAAAATCGGTAAAAATCCGCCGTAAACGAGATTTTCACTGTTCAGATTTTAGGTATTTAGTCATAAATCGAAAAGTATTGAAGCTAGAAACTTGAAAATTTTATCCAATATCAAATACATCCTTTTTTATATTGGACAAAATTTTCAGAACAATTAAAGCACTTTTGACTTAAATATAGAACTTTTAATTTACCAAATTATTTGAAAGTTTTTATGTAATATAATTTTAAATATTTGACAAAAAGTTCTGAAAATTTAATATGACCTTACTCATATACCTACCTAATTATCCTACCTAAAGTTCAAAAATCGTTAGTCAGGATTTTTTTTTTATACACGTTTTAACAAATTCATATAAATTCGTATATGAATATCGACTGTTTTTACGTTAATTTTCAACTTAAAATCTGTATAAATCTTTTTTGGTGTGTCCGATCACAATGAAACTTGGAATATAGATATAAAAACATGTTTCGAATCTTTTGGTAACAGAAAATTTCTAACGAGTTAAAAATTGAATATTTTATGAGGGTTTAATAATGAAAAAACTCACCAAAAATCAGACAAATAACCGAAAAATACGTAAACAGTGTATAAAAGTAGTATATATGTACCAATCCTGGGCCACTTTTGATATTTATTGATATTTTTAACTTTAAAACTAATTTATTGATATTTTTCACTTAAAACTAATTAATTGATATTTTTAACTTTAAAACTAATTTATTGATATTTTTCACTTAAAACAAATTAATTGATATTTTTCACTTAAAACTAATTAGTTGATATTTTTCACTTAAAACTAATTAGTTGGTATTTTTCACTTAAAACAAATTGTTGAACTTTTTCACTTAGTTTTTTTAAAAAATATTTATATTATGGTCTGTGGTCTTTTTCACTTAGTTTATTTTTAAATATTTGTATTATGGTCTGTGGTCTTTTTCACTTAGTTTATTTTTCTCTAATTATTTAACATAATTATTTCAAAATGTTTTTGAAATAATAAAATTTTTATATTGAAATTCAACATAAAAATTAAAATTTTGATTTCTGGAGTTCCCCAGTATAAAAAGTCCCTTCAATAATTTCACCATCAATATCTTTTATTTTATAAGTTATAGGAGATGTATACACAATTTCGTTTATTATAAATATTTCACGAGTCCAATTAGGATCATATTTATTGGCAAATTTTTGTTTAAATCTGGTAATTCGAACCCTGTCTCCAATTTTAAATTTAATTTTCTGTTTCGATTTATTCTCAGAGAATACCTTTCTTAAAATCTCACATTCATTACTCTTTTTAACTTCACAAGGTTTCATTCCAATAGTTCTATGAATGTCTTTAAAATTATATTCATACAACAAGGATTGTAAATTATGTATCCATTTTTTATTGTTTTGTACTTCGAAATGTATTCTCATCTTTCCATTGAGTGTTCTATTAAATCGTTCGATTATTGATGATTTCTCTTCATTTTGAGTATGATACATTTTAATCTCATATTTTTTTAACATTTCTTTAAACAATTTATTTTCAAATTCTAGTCCTTTATCGGTATGGAGTAAAACTGGAGGGTTATGGTTTTGTATTTTAGCTTCCTTTAATATTTTTTCAAAAGCTTTGGATACACTTTTTCCGTCTTTCTTTTTAAGTGGATAAGACCAAGCAAATTTGGAAAAAGTATCAATTACATTTAACATATAAGAATAATTATCGTTTTCTTTCTCATAGTTTTTCATTATAACTAGATCAGCAGCCCATAGATCATCAATACCCTTGGTAAATATTTTTCTTTTCGGAAATCGTTTCCTTACAGGTTTGTGAAGTTCTTGAGCTATTGAAAGTTTATCCTTTGCCTTTATTTTTTGGTTGTTTTTAATTTTTTCTTCATCTTTAAGAGGTTGAATAAATTTACTTTTATTTGTGTTACATTCAACACATTTTGCTGAGATTCTCCACCTACCATTATTCGTTTGAACTTTTTTTGCATCGATATTTTTTGTTTTTTTCTTACATTTCAGACAATGTATAATTTCTTTTAAAATACCATCCATTTTATAATAGACAATCTTAAATTTTATCGAATTTCTCTAATTGAGTTTTGTATAATATCGTATACAAATTTGTTACTTGAAACTAGACAAATATAGCAAACAGTACCATCTGATACATCTCCATCAAAATCAATATTCAAAATGACTGTGTGTTTAGAACCTGATATACTCACAGGTTGTCTAGTCAGATTTATAACGAATAAAGGTTTAGAATTCTTAAACTGTTCTGGATCTGTGTAGATTAAAGGGAGTTCTCGGTATGTTTTGTAAAAAACTTTTTTGTAGTCTCCAAGCATATCGTAAATATTGCCAAATTTATCGTTTTTGAAATCGATATTCAACATCTCTTCTGGATATTTTTCTCCGTTTATTTCAAAGTAAATATTTCTAACATTACAGTGATCAAAATTACTTGATTCTTTTAGTTGAGTATTTCTGTTTGTTTGTAAACCTACAATCCCAAATAAAGTATCATGAGAATTTCTATACATGTTTGTAATATCAAGAGTACACTTCTTTCCACTCAATTTTCTTACTTCAATACATTTAATAGTTTTAAAATCCAAGAAATAATTATTTTTTTCTGATAATTCAACCAATTCATTTATTAAGAGGGTTTTACTCATACTATCATATTTAACTACACGAAAACTAATCCTAAAATCCTCAATAATAATTTTTCCATCTGTTGGCATTTTTTTATCAGAATTTTCTTCTTTGAATAATGCATCATGATCATGATTTCGAGTAAACTCTAATTGAATGTCTCCTTTGTAAAGTGGATATGTTATATCCTCAAAAAAACCCAAACCGAAATCAGACAAATTGCCATAAACATTAAATTTTCCTCCTCCTTTAAATCTGGATTGATATCCTGAGTTTATTGTAGGACCATGGTTATTATTTAAAGCAAAACCAACAATCCCTTTCATATTACTTGTTATACCAGGGTTTTCGATTTCCTCAAGTAATGTTCCATGTTTTTTCAGTTGGATGTTGGAAAATAGTTTGCTTGGAAAACCATTCTCTAATTTTATATTGCTATTAAGTGGATATTCAGTATCGTCTAATTGTACAACTTTTCCGGAAATGTTAAATTTTGTGGATTTTAAGTCTAGAAAACAATCACTTCCATCTATTGAGAAAATTGTCTTCCTATTTTCAGTATTAAGGTTTAACACAGAAGTTGGGTTGAAATCTCTATATTCAGCCCGGATAATATTATCATCATACTTTTCAAAAATTTTTTCCATTTATTATACATATATTTTTTTTTTTAACAAAAATTCTAAACCAGGCGAAAAATCCGGCTTGAAAAAGAAATTCTAAACCAGGCAAAAAATCCGGGTTAAAAAAAGAATCTTAAACCAGGTTTATATTCATTAGTTTGTAATAGTATAAAAATTTTAAAGATTTTCTCTTTAAAATTAACAATACATTTTATTATAATTTTTTATAAATTCCAAACACAAATGACCACAAATAGGTGGATCATTATCATCTTGGTATATATTCGTTGATATTAGTAGGTTTTTTTTCCCTAAATATTTAACAAGTTCTGTAGGTGGATTAAATTCTCCATATGAGTCGAAATAAATTTTTAAATTTCCTTCTTTTATCCATGCAACCCAATGTGAACCTTTCTCTTTAGAATCATTTAAATTTAATATACCACTTTCATTTGTCCAAGGTTTTAAAGGAAGTTCGTTTCTCATGAAACACCCTCTAAAATATTTATTTTTTTCAGTAAATTTTAAGATATCAAAATTAGTCAATGCTTTTTCTCCATATTTTTTAACAAGGAAATTAACAGATAGATCTACTTTTTGATTGTTTTTTTTTTTTTTCTCTTCAAACCTGAGCCAATATGTAATGTTTTAACATTTTTAATAATTTTTTCCAATTCCTGATTGTGTCGAATTGTTTCTTTTTCCATTGCTTTTTTATGTTTAGTTTCTGAATAACTGTCCCAAATAGCAGATCCTCCTTGAGCTGCAGCAGCAGCTGCTGCAATTCCACCAAATAAAAGAGGAAGAAATCCACCTTCTTTTATTTGATTAAATTCCAATTCTAATCGGACTTCTTTATTTTCTTTTTTGGCTTTTTTTAGCATATTTATTTGTGTATTGGTTAAATTATATAGTTTTCCCTCACCTATTTGATAAGGTTTTAAAAGGATTGTAACATTTTTTTTCTGTTCATGAGCCAAATGAATTTTCTTATTTTGATAATCATTTAGTTTAAGTTTCATTTATTATACAATTTCTTTTTTTTTTTTTTTTTTTTTTAAATTAATCCCATCCCTAATTTTCGGTTTGTTTTCTGTATGGATTGGTTGTTCTATTAATGTTGATGTTTTTACAGGTACCAATTCTGTGTGTGAATCAACATCTGTTTTGTTTACAGCATTTTTTATGTCTCTTAATACTTTCACTACAGGTTCGAAAGATTTTTCTTTTCTTATTTCGTTGTTGATTTCTCTTTGATTTGCATTTTTAAAATTATTTTGTAGTTTTTCTCTAATTTTTAATACTTGTTTGGTTTTCTCTATTTTTTCCTTGTCCTTATCATTATTTAAAGTATTTGGTTTAAACATCTCATTATTTTGAAGACCTCCTCCTTTTCTCATTTGTTTTGTAAGATTATTCTGAATTTTTTTAATATCACTATCATTCATTTATAATAGATATATTTAAAAAAAAAAAATATCTAAATTATATTACAACATAAACGTCTTACGTAAACCTAAACATAAACATCTTACGTAAACCTAAACATAAACATCTTACGTAAACCTAAACATAAACATCTTACGTAAACCTAAACATAAACGTCTTACGTAAACCTAAACATAAACATCTTACGTAAACCTAAACATAAACGTCTTACGTAAATTTTAACATAGTTTTTTCTCTAGTTTATTATATATATGATTATCTATAACATCCAGAGAAATGTATCCATATTTTTTTTTCCAACAAAGTGCACAAAATTTGAAAAATTTTTCTTTAGATAGAGTTGAACTATAAAAACTTTCCCAAATTTTACTTACGTAGTGTTTTTGTTGTTTAAAAATAAACAAAAAATTTAAATTATTGCGTATCAATTTTAAATCACTCGAGCTAAAACATTGAGTTAAATAAATACAGGAAATATTTTTATGTCTGCCTCTGACAAAATATTCCTTTACTAATGATTGATCTTTTTCCAAAATCCAATCATCAAAAACAACTAGACTATTTGTTTGACATTCGTCGACAGGTACTATATCTTGATCAGAGAAATGCGAATCAATATTAAAATTAATATCAAATATTTGTTGTAAACATTTATACACTGGTTGTTCAAGATTTTTTGAGAACACATATAGATGTTGATAATCAACCCAATACTCTGTGATAATATTCCTTAACAATGTAGTCTTACCAGAACCAGAACCTCCAACAATTAAACATCGAATAGGAACAGGAAGTAAAGAATCGTTTTTATTTAGAGTTTCGGTTTCAAAAGGATAAATCTTGAAAATATATTTTTTCATATTTATTATAGAGTTTTTAAATATTCTTGGAATATTTAAAAGAATATATATAAACAAAGGTATTTTACTCAAAAATGACTAAATGTTTTGAGTAACCATTACTCAATTTTTCTAAACCTTTATAAATTAAAGTGAACTTCACTGGATTCGAGTTCATTTCTTCAATATCATTAACTGTAAATTTTTTAGAAAAGTGGTCTGGTAAAATTACTTTTAAACTATTATCTAAAATTACTAATAATTTTTGCCCATACTTTGTTATAACAATTTCAAAGTTTGTTACTTTATATTTTTTTCCAAGTTCCAAGTTTTTTAATGAGATGAAGTATGTGTTTGAATTTAAAAGTGTTTTATAGTTTTCCATTTATTATACATTTTTTTTTTTTTTTTTAAAATACAATATGCATATTAATGCTTATTGATGCATATTGATGCATATTGATGCATATTGATGCATATTAATGCTTATTGATGCATATTGATGCATATTGATGCATATTGATTTTTTAAATTTGTTTGAAAAAATTCTTAATCCGGATTTTTCATCCGGGTTGGTTAGAATATTGGCAACCAGGTTTATATTCATTAGTTTTAAAGACCAAAATGAAGCAGAAGATTTTCAGGATTGGTTAACTATTTTTTCTGTTGAGGTCTAATAAATCGAGATAAAAAATTGGATCTTTGAGTAGGATAAATTCGTTTCCATTTTGATCGAAAATACTGATGTTTATAGTTTTAATTGTTTTTAAGCTTACAGGAACATAAAATATTTTCTCTGGTCTTACAAATATTTTATTAGAATCAAATAAAAACACGAATAAAAGTTCTTCCTCTACATGGTGAATATTATTAACAGAGGAGAACGATTTTTCAATTATGTTGCAATGAATTTCTAAAGGTGTAATAATTATGTTTTCATATATAGGTGATAAACCTATATATGATCTTATAGAAAAATTTTTCTTATTTATTCCAAAACATTTGTTTAAATTTTCATCAAGTTCGAAATATTTATCAGATTCAATTAATATGGTATAATTATTTAAAAGAGATATTTTCATATTTGTTGGTATAATTTTATTTAATTCTTCTATTGTATAATAACCAGATTTTATATTGTATTCAGTGTTATCCATATAAATATTTCCCTCTAATATCCACATTTTATTGTTTATAAATTTTGATGTTTTATTACCAATATGAGTGATTTCTACATTAGAGTGTCGTAATTCATATTGGTAATTTTCCACTCCTAAAATCTCTTTTAAATAATCTTCGAATATAAAAGAGATGTTTGAAGTAAAATGTATAATATTATTTTCATCTAATTTAATTATTGTTTTATTATAAGTGGCATTTTTATTTAGCTCATGTTGAAATTGTTTTAAAGAATAAATGCCTTTTTTTATCACAAATTCTGTGTTTAAAATTACAAATTCTATTTTGTCTTGAAGTTTATATTCTTTCGTTTTAATAATACAATCTCTGTCTAATCTGATAACAGGAATATACCTGATTTCTATTTCACTTATTTTTGAGTAATCTAATTTTATATACTCTAAATTCAAATATTTGCAGAAATTCTCATCTAAATGATAGTAAGTATTACATGTTATTTTAACTATATTTTCCTCTGAAAGACTTATCACAACAGGATTAATTTTTTTGTTTAACTGGTCAATTGTATATCTGCCTGGCTCCACAGTAACTATTATACCGCCAATTGTAATTATACAATCTGTTTCAATTCTGATTAAATTATGTAAACCAGTAAATGTTAAAGCCTTAAGTCCTAGTAAAAAATTACCAGAATTAACCAAGGGACGTTCTAAATGTATACTATTATTTTTAATTTTTATTAAAACCATCTATTATTTATAATATATAAATATTATTAAAAAACTAATATTTAAATAGTAGATAAGTAAATAAATAATAAAAAAATAATTAATCTAATATAATTATTATTAAAAAACAACTGAGTATTTAATTCGAAGGATGACCTACTTTCGTTATCTTTTGTATGACGTCATACAAGCGATAATTACTCAGTTGAGTTAAAAGGAAATAAATGTAAATGCAATAAATCGACAATCACCGCACAAAAAAAAAATTGAAAAATAAAAAAATATATCGTATAATAAATGACAGATATGAATATGAATATGAATATGAATATGAATATGAATACTAAATATCATCCTAAATACTGTGTAGTTTGTGACACAAATATTGCTTATAAAAATTGGTCAAAACATTGCCAAACAAAAAAACACAAAAATAATGATCCTAATAATACAATTACAACAAGGATTCGTAAGAAAACAATAACAACAACCAAGAAACTTAAAAAACAAAGAGTACCTAAAGACCATAGAGTTTTCTATAAGTTCAGTGAAAAACTCTTTAATAAATCCAAAAAAAATCGATCTGTTATCTTGGAAAAAGATACTGCCTTTAACAGCAGAGTTAAAACATTCACAATTAATAATAATTTCGGGTTCAAAGATACTATAAAATTTATGAATCATGTAGAAAGAATAGTTTTAGGTAAAATTCAAGAAGGATTAAATAAACAACATGGTTTAAAAGTAAATTGTATTTTGCATTGTATACACCAGAGAAAAATTACTGGTACAGAAACCATGGAGTATAAGGACACACATTTTAAAACAAAGAATGAAATTATATTGAAAACAACTGATCGAAGTGATTATTATCTTGGAGTGAAAACTAAATTAACGAATGAAATGCAAGAGTTTCAAATTAAACAATCACAGTGGTGTCTTCAAAAAATTGTCTCCTTGGAATTGTGTATCAATAAATTTATACCTCTAAGAGGTGCTTCGTATATAGAACTTCCAAAATTTATTCAACTTAAACATGCCGTTATAAATGTGAAAAATGAGGATAATAAATGTTTTCTTTGGGCCTTACTTTCTGCATTATATCCAGCTAAACATCATCCACATAGAGTTTCCAATTATAAAAAATGGAAAAATGTGTTTGATAAAGAATTCAAAGATATTGAATTCCCTGTTAAATTAACAGATATACATAAAATAGTTGATAGATTAAATATTTCTATAAATGTGTATTGTATTGATGAGTTCAAGCCAGTAATTATTCCTCTTAAAATAACTAAAATTGAGAAGGAGAAACATATTGATTTGTTGTATCTTAAAGAGAAAAATAATGAGCATTATTGTTGGATAAAAGATTTATGGAAACTAGTAGGACATGATCAAATTTCCAAAGATGGACATAAACGTTTTCTGTGTAAAATGTGTTTAACCAGTCATAAAACACAAGATAAATTAAACGAACATAAAACTTACTGTATGCATAATAAATGTACCAAGGTCATTTTACCTGAACCTTCCAATAATATTGTTCAATTTTCTCATTATAATCATTCTTTAAAAGTACCTGTTTCGATTTACGCAGACTTTGAGTGTATGTTAGAAAAAATACAGAATTGTCAACCTTGTGATAATACTTCGTATATAAACCCATACCAAAAACATACTCCTATAAGTTTCGTATTTTATATAAAATACTCTGATGGGAGTTTTAAGAAAAGTGAAGAATACTTTGGATTGGATGCACCTAAGGTTTTTGTTCAAAAAATAAAAGAAAAAGCTCTTTATATTGCTGAAAATTATTTAGATTTAAAAGTTCCTATGAAAGAGTTGACTAAAAAACAATGGAAAAATTTTAAAAACGCAAAAACATGTCATATTTGTGAGAGAAAAATGGAGGATATACCTCCACAATTGTTACAGAGTATGAAAAAAAAGGAAAAAAAAACTGAATTCAAAAATAATATGAGAAAAGTTCGAGACCATGATCATTTAACTGGAAATTATAGAGGAGCTGCACATTCTTATTGTAATTTAAATCATCAAGTTCCAAGATTTATTCCTGTTTTATTCCACAACCTTTCAGGTTATGACGCACATTTATTTATAAAAGAATTCAACGGCGATAATCAAAGAATAAACTTGATTCCAGATAATGAGGAAAAATATGTATCTTTTTCAAATATTTTGGACTACCAATCATCTGCTTGTATGAAAAATAAATGTTTGAATAAATTCTGTAAAAAAAGTACAACAAATATTGTCTGTAAAAATCAAATCGAGATAAGATTTTTAGATTCATTCAAATTTCTATCTTGCAGTTTAGATGAATTAGCTAATAATCTAGAGAAAAACCAGTTTAAAGAACTCGGAAAACATTTTCCAAGAGAACATCTAGATTTAATAACTAAAAAATTATCTTATCCTTATGAGTATATGGATTGCATCGAAAAGTATAGTGAAACATGTTTACCTCCCAAAGAACTTTTCTATAGTTCTCTTACAAAAAAACATATAACAGACGATGATTATAAAAATGCTCAAGAAGTTTGGAATGCATTTAATATACAAAATCTCAGAGAATTTACCATGTTGTATAATAAGATAGATGTTTTCTTATTAAGTGATATTATTGAAAATTTTCGTCATCTTTCTTTAGAAACTTATAAGTTAGATCCTTTGTGGTGTTACACAACTCCAGGTTTTGCATGGAATTGTATGCTCAGAAAAACAGGTGTAAAATTGGAATTATTAACAGATTATGATATGCATTTATTCATTGAGAAAGGATTGAGAGGAGGGATGACTCAATGTAGTGTTAGATATTCCAAAGCAAACAATAAATACATGATGGAAAAATTTAATAAAAATAAAGATTCTGTTTATTTGCAATATTTAGACGCAAACAATCTTTATGGATGGGCAATGTCTCAATCCTTACCTTCTGGAGGATTTAAATGGATTGATCCAGAAAAAATAACAGATATATTAAATCTTAGTGTAGATTCCTCTAAATGATATATTTTCGAGGTTGATTTAACTTATCCTCAAGAACTTCATGATAAACATTCAGATTTCCCTTTTGCTCCAGAAAATCAATTCGACGGTGTTCCATTACCTAAACTTACTCTAAATTTATATGATAAAAAAAAGTATGTCGTCCACTACATAACATTACAAGAATATATTCGTAATGGTTTGAGAATAGAGAAAATTCATAAAATATTGGAGTTTGACCAATCTCCTTGGTTAAAACCTTACATTGATTTAAACACAAATCTTAGAACAAAAGCTAGAAATAATTTTGAAAAAGATTTCTATAAATTGATGAATAACAGTGTTTTCGGTAGGACAATGATGAATGTAAGAAATCATGTTGATATTAGATTAGTAACAAATGCTTCGCAATTAGAAAAATTAGTTGCGAAACCAAATTTCGATAGAGCTACGATTTTCACAGAAAATTTAGCTGCAATACATATGAAAAGAACTTCGACTAAATTGTTTCAGCCAGTTTATGTTGGGATGACTATATTAGACATTTCTAAAAAATTAATGTATGATTTTTATTATAATGTTTTGAAGGAGAAATACGGTGATAAAATAAGATTATTATATTGTGATACAGATTCTCTAATTATAGAAGTGAAAACGAATGATTTTTATCAAGATATGAAAAATGATATAGACCATTATGATACATCTGATTATCCTTTGGATAATATTTATAATATACCATTAGTTAACAAGAAAGTTATAGGGAAATTCAAAGATGAGCTTAATGGTAAAATAATGGATGAATTTATTGGTCTGCGATCGAAATTATATTCCTTCACAGAACATAATACAGGGAAAGAAGTCAAAAAAGCTAAAGGAGTAAAAAAATGTGTGGTTGATAAAGAAATATGTCATAATGATTTTAAAAAATGTTTATCAACTCAAAAATCTCTAAGTGTTAAACAAAATATTTTTAGAACAAAAAACCATGACATTTGTACAATCGAACAAAATAAAACAGCACTTAGTGCTCATGATGATAAAAGATTTATATTAGAAAATGGAATTGATACTTTAGCTTGGGGCCATTATAAAACAGGAATATCTAGAGAAAACTTCATTGACCATATTAATAATTTAATCAAAAATAATAACTCAAAAAAATAGAGAAAAATAAACTAAGTGAAAAAGACCACAGACCATAATATAAATATTTAAAAATAAACTAAGTGAAAAAGACCACAGACCATAATATAAATATTTAAAAATAAACTAAGTGAAAAAGACCACAGACCATAATATAAATATTTAAAAATAAACTAAGTGAAAAAGTTCAACAATTTGTTTTAAGTGAAAAATACCAACTAATTAGTTTTAAGTGAAAAATATCAACTAATTAGTTTTAAGTGAAAAATATCAATTAATTTGTTTTAAGTGAAAAATATCAATAAATTAGTTTTAAAGTGAAAAATATCAATAAATTAGTTTTAAGTGAAAAATATCAATAAATTAGTTTTAAAGTTAAAAATATCAATTAATTAGTTTTAAGTGAAAAATATCAATAAATTAGTTTTAAAGTTAAAAATATCAATAAATATCAAAAGTGGCCCAGGATTGGTACATATATACTACTTATAAATAATATATTATATTACACTGAAGCTTTGCTCAGAATCGTTTTATACTAAAGAAATGAGTCATCATTTCTTTAAAACTTAATACATTCATCACCAATATCTTGTCCGAGGTTAGGTTAGGTGATCCCATGATAGAAAGTGCTATACACTCCTCACCATTATCTTGTCCGAGGAGCGAAGCGACGAAGGACGAACTTCCACCACCATTATCTTACCAGCTTTTTTAAATATGCGTACCAACTACTTTATGTTTTGTACTTGTGAAGAACCTAAAAAAATAATATCCAACAGCTTTATAAATTTGGTAGGTGGGTGGGTGGTTTTATGAAGTTTGCTCCTTGGGTTCAGAAACTCAAGCCGCCACTGCTTCCAATCGAAACCTAATGAACAAAAAATGCAGTGTTTTAGAGACATAATTAATACTGCAGTATTTGATTAAGTATCGAAATAAATAATTTTTTATTTTAATCAATCAATCATTACACAATTGTAGATTTTTGGCCGAAATATATGACCTGAGAGTTTCTTAGTTTCTAAAAAAAAAGTTGACGTAATAAATAGTTCTAAGGTCCATTGATCATTGACTTTATTTCCATTCTACGCCCAGGTCAAACATATCTATGTTAATGTACATTATATGAAATTCCTATTTAGTATTTTAACAATCCCACTGACTTGATTTCCACGACGTCCGTTCATTCAACGGTTCATTTTCACATAAATCATATAATTTATATCATATTATATTGGTTTCTACGGTTTTTAGTTATTTTCTAATAGCAAAAATATAACAATCATTGTATGGTGTACACCGTAGAACCAAGATATTACGTATCATACTATCACGTATTTATGTTTTTCTATTGTTTTCAACGATAACCGTTTCCAATGAAGTTTTTCTTTATTATCAATTTCCTGATAATTACACGACGTCGCCGGAATGGAAACAAATGCATTCAAATAAAATTCCATCGCCACACTTTTCTGATAACAAATTCATAAAAACGTAATGATTATTTCAAACGTCGCTTTCGTACTTATAGTGATGCCGGAATGTAAATCAGTCGGTCGAATAGATCGACAAGCAGCATTCTTGAACTTTATACGAAATTCGGTGTCGATCGGGCGGCTACTTTATACGTACACAGACGTTGGTCGAATAAAGCGAACATTCGGTTTTATCGAATAGAATCATTCATACTATAATTATAAGAACTACACAGCACATTGGCACTTGGACAGTTGTTTGCTTTTTGGTGTTGAATTAATCACATACATTCATAAAAATAAATTTATCGTACACGAACGGGTAAAGTTTAAATGTTCTCACTCGTGACGTCATTGTCATACGAGAAGAAGGCGTGTGTGTAATAATATGTATCGTAATTCGTACGTACTTAATAAACTAGGAGCTCCATTGAACCGACGACGTCGTCCAGGCCTCAATGGGTCTTAATTCATTTTTTCTTTAACGATCCAATAACTTATACATGTATATGTATATATATATATATATATATATATATATATATATATATATATATATATATATATATATATTATGATGAAATTGGAACAAACTCAGGAAATGGTACGCCTTCTTTGGATATACTGCGGTCTGAAACGATGAAATAGTACTTATGTCTGTCATGCGTTTATAACGATCAACGTAAAGGTCAATATTATATTGTATGAAACACGAACTAAAGCGTTCGAAAAACGACAATGGATTATTTTGAAAAAACCACCCGAATTCGAGAGGCTACTCGAATTCCTTCCCGACAGACCGGAGTAGCCTCTCGTTTTTTTCTACAAAAGAATTAGTGCACGGATTTACACAAGAGTTACTTTCAATCTTCGCTCAGGTAGCAAGAAAATAAATCACAATTCAGTGATTCAATGTGATCGAAAAAAAAAAAAAAAAAATTTTATTTTGCTGAGATTTTTGATTTTCCATAAATGTATTAACCGATGCTCTAACGTGTTTGGGCCACGGATTTATCTATTTCATAATTAAGTTTTTTCGATGTCGATCGTTTGGGTTGTTTATGGCAGCCGCATTCTTTACACCTACACGCGACACCACCCTAAAACGCGTGTAATTTATTGCTTTAGAGAAAATGTGTTTGTCGGCATTCGATCGGAGACAATAAAAGTCAATACGAATTCGATACCGTTGTACGATTTCAACCAGTGTACGTATATATCATAACCGTACTACTCTACGACAATTATTATGTTCAGTTCGATGTTGCACGCGATTGTGCATGGGTTCGTTTTTATTTAATTAATATCGTATGATATGAATTCTTTTCAATACTACAGAACTATATTTCAAGGTCTGACTCGCGGCAATTTCTACGCGAACGACTCGACTGTAAAACGTTTGCACGAGCATGATTTTCATCTAGCCTAGCCGTGCACGTACTCTATTTGTCAACATGACTTAGCGTTTTGAGTTGGCCGAGCGAGTGACACGTATTATAGATGTCAATAGTGGACAATATACGTATCACTTTTGCTCGCGTACACACAGAGTACATAGTTTGTACATATTATACGACTATATCGTAAACATTTTCAAACGCATCGGAACGTTTTCGAATTTGATACCTAGTTTACGGTAATTACCCGGTCTGGTCGGGTCGTATATGCTAGTGTACAATCGTCTAGTCGCCGTATGACGTGTTATTCAGTCACCCGGCGAATCCAGACTCCGGTCTGTGGAGTAAGCGACACTGTTCCCGTTCGTGATCACTGAAATTATAAACTATAATGAGTCTGCGACCGGTGAACGGTGACTATACGAGTGTGCCTGTGTAATGTGTATAGTCGGTGACCGGGGTTTATTTTGTTTTTACTCTTCTTCAATACTCGCGTGTGTACTCTGTACAGTGTACGTTGACTAATTTGAAATTAAAAATTCCTTTCTGTGTAATTCTAGTGTAGGAAATTGAATTTCATCGCCTCCCTCGTATTACCTCCCTACTATTATTCTCATTACTATTTTTTTTTCTTAATCGTCCTTAAAAAGAGAACGCATTGAATCGCAGTTGAAATGTTTTATTATTATATGTATTTTTTTTTTTAATCTTTGGAAACTTTACTTTATTTTTTTTTCTACGAGGGAGCCCAATCACGATTCGGCGAGGCTCGTTCCATTCTGTTGAATGTGTACTACTACCCCGCAGTTAAGGCAATACGTATGCTCGTGGAAAAAAAACACGAACGAACGGACGGTTAAGAAATCTTTGTTGTTCTTTTAAACGCGCGCGTTTTCCACACACACACACCCAACCGTACCTATACCGACGACACAACGCCAACATTATTATTATTATTTTTATTATTTGTTGTTGTCGTTATTTGACGGTCTCTCCGCCGGTGGCGGTGACGGCCGACGGCGGGCAAACGCTGTAAGAAATATTATATGTACACGGGGAAAGAAAGAAAGAAAAATTAATAAATAAATACCTCCTACTTCCGGCCACGTCCCGAAGCCCTCCGTAACGCACGGTATACCACCGGATGCTGGTTGTTGGCATTTTATCGTGACGTTTTTGTCGCCCATTCAACCGGTCTAAAAATACTACGCACACACATACCTACACACGCACGAGCGCGCGTATGTGTGCATACACACTGTATAAGCACAATAAACCTTTTTTCTCTTAACTCCGCCGCCGCCGCTTGCACCGCCGCCATTCGTGCGTGCGTGTACGGTCTATTTGACGCGAAGGGTCTCTCGGCACCGACCCTCGACCGCCTCTCTCTCACTCTTTTTCTCTCTTTCTCTCACTATTTTTTTCTCTCTCTCTCTCTCTCTCTCTCTCTTTCTTTCTCTCTCTATCTCTCTTTCTGTTTCTTTATACCACAGACCGCACACACACACACACACACACACGCACACGCACGCATACACATTAGACCGTCATTATATAATAGCTGTTAAGAGGACGACGGGCTCTACGGGGCGTACCGTGGACGGGGGTGGAGGGTGGCGAGGACCTTCGCGCGCGCCGCGCCGCAGTAAACTATTTCGTCTGCGTTTTCGTATATTATTATTTATTATTATCATCATCTCTTTCGCCGTCGCACATGTGTAACGCACAATGCGCCTTGTGTCACGGGCACACACGCACGCATATACGACGCGCATTATATCACACGCCCTGTGATGTCGTCGCACGGTGCGTTCGTCTTCGGACCACGCATTCCACGACCGTTTCTGTCCCCTTTCGCCGTCCCCCCCCCCGCACCCGCCGTCGGGTCCGAGCGCGCGCACAATGCCACCACGTGAATCCCGTCCCTGTGCCTTCACGGTCACGTCGGTGGCGCACACACACACACACACACACACACACACACACACACACACACACACACACACACACCGTACAGAGAAAATACCACGCGGGTTTTCGTACGTACGACGACGTTGGCAATCTGGCGGCGGCGCAGACCATTCACAAAAACGACCTCCGGGCCGCTGCGAATATCGTTTTCGAGTACGAGGGCGGGCGGGGGCGACCACTCGCGCGAGAGGAGGGAGCCGAACGAAATAATTGTGCCTAAATAAAATATCGTTCCGACCACGTCCGCGTATTTATATACGTTTTAACGCGTTTTCGCGTATTATTATTATTATTATTATTATTATTATTACTAGTATTATGCTCAAACACGAAATCTTATTATGTCTGCGCGCGTATTGTCCGTGTGTACGGAATCGGTAAACGCGATTTCCACACGTTTGACATACCTCGTTGTGTTGTCCTCTTCTTCGGCGTTCCAATTTCTCGAATGACGATAATAACAACAATAATAGAAATAATAATATCGAACGTGCGCTGCTGCGCCGCACAAATATTTCCAGGTAGGTTCTCTCTATCTCTCTCTCTCTCTCTTTATCTCTCTATCTCTATCTCTCTCTCAATCTTTCTCTCTCTCTCTCTTTATCTCTCTATCTCTCTCTCTCTCTCTCTCTCAATCTTTCTCTCTCTCTCTGTCCGCCCCAGTAAGGTACCTACTTACCTACACGTCTACTCGCCGACGAGTGGTAATATTTTTATCGTTTTTAATCCCTCACCGAGAGACGGACGGGTCCCATCCGGGCATTATATAAATACAGACGTGCAGGCTCCCCCCCTCCCCGTACCGTCGGAGGTCTTGTATTGACGTCGTCGTCGTTTTTTTTATTCTTTTTTTTTCTACTGCCATTCCGAGAGCGTTTCTCGCGAACTATTATCGGTGTCCTTTATGCGTGCGCGCGCGGCGTCCGTCGCACAGCTATCCCCCGTACGGCCGCGACGCAATTCATAATAATATATACAATCGACCACGATACACACACACATACACACACACACACACACACACACACACACACACACACACACACACACGGCTGTACGTGCGCGCACGTATACACCGCGTTCGGCCGCAAACGATCCATTATCATATGACCATTCGACCGTCTTCGGCTGCACGGGAATAATAAATATATTGGTAAATTATACGAATACGGTTTTTGTCCGGACGTTCGTACGCGTATCCCGTTCACGCGATAAGGATCGACACGTGTGATTGAATAATAACTACGACGTGGTGTGTGATCTATATACGATCAGCGCCGGCGGAAGGGCAGGGCAGACGGGACAGCTGCCCGGGGCCCCGACGTTTTAGGGGCCCCGCGCCTTTCAAGGAATTTAATAATTCGTCAGCCTGAAATTTTGTTTTTCAAACTAATCATCAAGTTCCGTCTATTGTGTGAAAATTTGAATGGTATTTTAATGTTTATCTTTATTATTATGTTTCGCGTGTAGGTATTTGTAACAAAATCGTCGATATTATTAACTTCTTCGCCTCAATTGTAAACAATATTACGTAAAAAAATTTACAAAAAAATTATTAAACCCTATTCTATTTACATGATATAAAACAGAAAAATATGTGAATAAACTCAACCACACTCAACTAGTTGTAGCTCTAACCAACCCAAGGTTTATTTCTAGTGAATATGTAGTTCCCAGTGAAAATATCAGCCCCGGGTCCTGCTAAATCGTCCGCCGGCGCTGTATTCGATAACGGTTCACGTTCGCCGATCCGCTTACACAGCACGGGACGCGGCCGGAGTCCGGTTCGCAGATTTCGGGGTTGAGGGGCTGCGGTGAAAAGATGTGCCCTGTATTCGACCGTGGAAATGAAACGGTGTGCCCACGTTTTTGTAACGTCGTCGCCTTCTCGACTTGAAATTATTTTTAATTGGAGTGTTTTAAGCACCGGCCCGACCACAGGCCTTTACGTCAATTTTCCGTTGGTGAATAAAGTCTGGAATTTCACATTTGCAAATGAATTAAAAATCGAAACAGTCTCAGTCACTGCTAAAAAATGATATTTATGAAAATGCCACACAACTAGTAATTTAACCTTTTCTCAATGTCAGAGGGTTCGTTCCACTTGAAAACGTCCTCCCTCGGTCCTCATATATTTCCATGTTTGCTTTTTATATTCATTAAATTTATTTAGAATAAAAAAAAAAATATAGAATTTAATTATTCTATAAAATAAATTAAATAAAGACAATGGTGATCATGCTTAATGTTTTGAAATATTTAAATAATTTTAATAATTGAAATTGCAGTTACTGAGAAATATATATATAGTATAGGGTTATTGTCCGTTTAATATAATAAATAAATAATGATATACTATTCATATAAAACGATCAGAAAATTTCATATCATAAATCGGTACTGTTGTTGTTAAAATTTAAATTTGAAACAAGAAACTAATCGTGTTAAAACTAAAACGTTATGTATCGAATTACATTGTTACCTACAATTATATTTTCAACATTTTATAACGAAGTCTCTTCATACTCGTGAGTCCGTGGAATTTCGCCCGTTACCAATTTTATTACCCACGTCCGCAATAAGTTCGTTTTTCTTAAACCAAACAAATTTATCGGTTTCACGCATTAACGTTAGGCTTGTTGCGTAAACACTAAACTCACTAATACAAGATGTTCACTCGAAATACGTCTAAGATATTCGATGTGAAATTAAACATCGTGTAATATCCTTTAAGTCAGATAACAATAAGCTATTGGACTATTTATCTAGTCACTCGGTAAACTTAGTACACGATCTTGAGTACACGTTATTCGATACACGTTGGAATGTTACTCAAATAACTCTCAATCACACATAAAGAACAAGGATTATGATATATTTAGCTATTTGAGCGTTGTCAATTGCAGCAAGAATCCATTAGCCGGAATGAAATAACTCGTCAAGGAATCAAAGTATTGATTTTATACGAGAACGAAAAATATTATGTGGAAATAATTTAGAATTTTCAAGTATCTACCTATTCGTTTGAATCAGAGATTATATCGGCAATAAATGATCGTCAACGTTCGTTAAGCGGAAGGCACTATACAGTAGAAGAAAAAGAAGAATAAGAAGAAATTACCTAAACATCTCGGATTCGAGTAAGTTTTTTACCGATATTATGCGATATATTGTAACGGGCCCGTTAGGGTCGTGTGTGTTTTTCTGGATAGTAAATACAATGATATTATCTAGGTCGACTACGTAAAAAGGTTTTAAATTTTTGATAATTGGTATACGACGTACATACATGCGCGCGTCGAGTTTGGAATTAAAAAATTATGTAACATAACACTCAAAGGGTTGTTTATAAAATATATTGAAGGGTGAAAACGGATTAACACGATAATTAGATTAGACTCGAAAAATACCCGAAAATCCCATTTGCAGCGCGTTTGTATACACTCACACTCTTGTTTTTGTGATAGAAAGAAAGAGAGAGGAAGAGAGAGAGAGAGAGAGAGAGAGAGAGAGAGAGAAATATTTACATCGAGACCTATACACCAATGTATAGTGTCACATAAAGTATAGTATTAACGGGTGATTCTAAATTTACTCAGGGAGAATATTCCTTTTGGACATAAAACATATAGGTTTCTCGTATATACTATCGTATAATAGTTTTTTTTTTTGTTGGTATGTGAATGGATACGTAAAACGTTTTTCTTTGCCTTTCTTGACTTGACGTGGTTATACACTTAAAAAATGGAAGCAAAAATACATTCTCAAACGTTGTTGAATTATCGTAAACGTTTTATTTTGTTAATGTTTATCTTATGTAGTTTGTCTGCAACTTTCAACGTTCACATTTTCATATCATATTTAGGTTCGTCCGACGGTATCCACAATAACACACACCAAGTAAGTATATCTAAAATAAGGAATTCGAATTATAACCAGTAACTTATCGTTTGCTTTGTTTTTCAAATATAATGTCCATTATAATAAAATCAAAAAACAAAAATTAAATTTTATTCTTTTTTTAATGTCTCATATTATACACAATTAACCTTTTATATGGACTACAACAGTTGATAAAGAAAACGGTTTTCATACCTGCAATACACACACACACATATATATATTATATATTATATATATATGAATATTGGACAATGGTTTTTAAGTGGAAAATACCTTATAAATATTATTAATTAAATTAATTTTAAAAAAATAAACATTATTTTAAAACCACAAGATCCTTTGGTTCACTGAGAATCTAAAATAAATAATGTAAAAATTTGGTGTCGAATGTGAAAATAGTCGAAGTATAAAAAAAATACGCCCAATCGAATCGATAATTGTTGATAATTGATATCGATACGAATTTCTGCCTTGCTCGGTATTTATATTTCAAATAACAAAAATGCATTAAGGTCCCCCCACTGCTTAGTAACAAATTATATTTGATTTTAATACTGTAGATATGTCTTCTGTGTCGTAAAGATAGAACTGCCATTATAGTCGTTAAATAAATGTTAGAGTACAGTGAACACTTTTATCTTGATTATTTTCGTAACACCGTCTCAAATATTTGCTGTATGTCATCGTTGTTAATAACACATTAAAAATAAATATTTTACAATACGAAATGATAAAAAAAAAAAAAATAATAATAAAAAATGCTATTGACAAACCTTATATTTTCTGTGAATACGAACGCGATCTACAGTTCATTTAATTTGTGACTAAACTTATTTAGCGATCTGATCGAAGGTGATTTTATGGTGTATGTATACGTACAGTATATTGTGTCCGCTGGCCAGTGTAGACGATATGTGCGCACACAAATGATTTAATGTCATACTCCACCAGTGCAGTAGCACTATAAAGCTATTAAAACGGGTACGAAAAAACCATTGAAAATGCTCGTGTTACTGACATTCGAGCGCCTAGTTTTTACGGATTGAAACGTTTATAGCGTGCGCGTGCACTACGTACGTAGTCGCGGCTATGTGCAGCGGTAAAGGCGTTTATTAATATATTATATTATCTTAATCTCTTGAAGTCTGCAATAACAGTTTCATGGACGCACTGTTATCGTGCATTATTATTGTACAAAAGAACGATTATTATCGTCACTTACTGCTGAACACGGTTTTGCCGGACATTTTCTGACGATGTGTCACCGACACTTACCCATACACGAGTCGAGCAAATGTAATAGTTTTTTCAATGAAAAACTGTTAAGTTTTACGTCATCAAATAATATAGAAAGTTAGCGTGTCTGACGTTATTGAATTCGAGCATAATATTTTGTTTTAGATATTTAATGTTTAATCTTTAACGTCATCGTTTTTGTGAATTAAATTAAACAAATAATAAAATAGTGATATTATAAATATGAATGTTCGTTCTATTATTGCTATTTTAGATTCTGAACGGAGTGAAGAATGTATTGATTTTACAATGATGTGTGTTTTTTTTTTTTTTTTTTTTTTTTTTTTTATTTTTTTTTTTTTTTTTTTTTGTGTCTGTCGACACGATTTGGGGCAGTAAAAATGCTTCGATTGCCTTATATAGCAACTTTTCTGAAAGGAAAGTGAATCTAGTTGGTACTTTGGGGGGTCAAAAGTTAAAAATTTTCAATATTTTTTTAACGCGCCGGGAAAAACCCTTAAAAAATGAGGGAAAAACGGTATATTTTACGCAAAACCAGTTTTCGACAAAATCAAATTTTTTATTTTGCTATAACTCAAAAACTAATCGATGTAAATACTTGAAATTTTCACCAAATGTTTAGATTAGCGTTCTCTATACACAGTTAAATTTTCAAAGTATTTTGACTTTTATTGAGCTAATTATAGACAATTGAAATTTTCAATTTTTTTAAGTATTTTTTTTTTAAATAACGATAAAATTTTTTTTTTTTGTCAGAAAATCTTGAAAATTTAATACAAGGTTTCTTATAAGTTGTTCCATAACTGATAAAAAAAAATCCAAAATCGTAAGTCACAATTTTTTTTTATAAGTGCTCAAAGTTCCAATTTATACGAAATATGTAAAAATTGCGAAAATTTGCAAATAATTTTGTTGTTGAAAAATCGTAAAATTTTTCTCTTTTATAACTAAGTTTTGAAAATTTGGTACAAGGTTTTTCATTAGTTTTTCTTCAATTATCTGCAAAAAAAACTCTACCAGATTCAGACAAAAAAATTTTATGAGTGTTTGAAATTTAAATTTTTACAAAAACACGTTAAACAACGGTTTAGCCTCAAACGATTTTTGCTATTTGTTTTTTTTTCAAAAAGTATAAGTTGTAGAAACTTGAAAATTTTATCAGTTGTTTATATTGGCATTTTCTTTATATAATTTTATTTTCAAAAGATTTCACTCATTTTTAATCAATTTATAGGCATTTGAAATATTCGATTTTTTTTATTTTTTTTTTTATAAATGTTGATAAAAAAAATGTAGCTCGGACGAAATACTTGAAAATTTAATAGCAGGGTCCACATAAGTTGTTCTAACTCCCATTCAAAAATTATAAAAATACATAGGCACCATTTTTTTTTATAAGCATCTAAAGTTCAAACGTTTACGAAATAATTACATGATTGCGTAAAATAATAATTTAGCCTTCAACGATTTTTGATATTTGTTCTTATTCAAAAAGTATAAGTCGAAAAAACTTGAAACTTTCACCAAATGTTTATATTGGAATCATCTATACGTAGTACAATTTTTGTAAACTTTAGACTTTTTTTGAGCTTTTAATAGACAATTGAAATTTTCAACTTTTCTTTGTTTTTTTTTCTGAAATGTGGATAAAAAAAATTTGACTGGACAAAAATTCTTGAAAATTTAATACAAGGTACCTAATATGTCGAACTTATCGGTATAAAAAAAAAATTCAAAGCGTAATGCACAATTTTTTTTTTATAAGCATAAAAAGTTCATATTTTTACGAAATGTGTAGAAAATCGCGAAAATTTGAAGTTATTTTGCAGTTGAAAATTCATAAAATTTTAAGTATTCAAAACTAAGAATTGTAAATTCGGTACAAAGTTTGACATACGTTTTCCTTCAATTATCTGTAAAAAAATTTGCACTGGAATAAAATCAAAAATTTTTATGAGTGTTTGAAATTACAATTTTTTCACATAATCGCGTAAAATAACAATTTAGGCATCATTGATTTTTGATATTTGTTCTTATTCAAAAAGTATAGGTCGTAGAAACTTAAAACTTTTACAAAATGTTTAAATAGGCATTTTCTTTACATAGTTGTATTTTCAAAATATTTCGTTTATTTTTTAGCTATTTATAGGCATTTGAATAATTCGATTTTTCTTAGATTTTTTTTTATAAAAGTCGATAACAATTTTTTGGCCCTACCAAATCGCTTGAAAATTTAATAGAAGGTTTTGAATAAGTTGATCTAAGAGTGATTCAAAAATTATTCAAATACATAGGCACAATTTTTTTTTATAAGCAGTTGAAGTTCAAAAATCGACAAAATTTGTCAAAATCACGAATATTTGCAAATTATTTTGTAGTTGAAAATGTATAACAATTTTTGTATTCAAAGATAAGAAATGAAAATATTATGTAATATCACAGCTGATAAAGATAATTAAATAGATTAAGTTTATTATAATATAATCAGTAGCTGACAGCTGTTCTATACAAAATATTGGTAGATTGTAAACACAAGGTGTATAACGTACCTTTACATGGTTGAATAGAACGTTACTAACTTCCAATTTCCAGTTATTTTAATGTGTGTATCAGTTCCATAAACATGCGGATTTTATATATTATTATTAATTATTAATATTTAAATAGACGTAGCCACGGAGCATTCAGCATATATGGATGGCGGGGTCGGGTGGTACCGTCACGATAGTGCATTTAGGCAAATAATATGGTATTTACCTACCTAAATGTAAATTTAACCCAATCTAGGATATTAAAATAAAATATGTATTACAATTTAAGGCTGACATCTTCATCTTCGTTCAGAATCGTTTTTTTTGTTATAATATAAAATAATTCCAAAATCTATCCAATAATGCCTAATCTAGCAATGCATCTCGTGTATCCCACCCAACTACTGTATCCTGTACTTAACTTACAATGATTTAACATTGCATTCAAATGTAAAGTACCATACAACTAAACTATCGTAAACCAGGTGATCCCATGATAGAAAGTGCTATACACTCCTCACCATTATCTTGTCCGAGGAGCGAAGCGACGAAGGACGAACTTCCACCACCATTATCTTATCGGCTTTTTTTTTTTTTTTTTTTTTTTTTAATTATAAATTTATAGTTAAAAGTCAAACGACATTTTTGAAATCGTTTTAGAAAGAAATATTTCTTTTTCACGATGTTCGTGTTCACTTCACCACAACAGTAAAACGAAATTTAGTAAAATAAAATTAAGTAATAACTTATGTTTATTTTGTTGGTAAATAGTATAAATAATTATGATGATATATCCTCGACACGGAAAGTAAATTAAAATTTAAAATGATTGTTTATATTACCGACTTTATTACATAATTTATGGACCAATGCCTTACACTTTTGTGTCCAGTATTTAAAACCCGTTTTTTCAATACACGAAATGTATGTATATATACAAAGCGATATATTATCATACGTACATTCGTGTGCTGTAAAAAATAAAATACTATTGCCAGTGGAATATATTACTACTGCATATTATTATACGTACATACGTTAGTCGGTGGATTAAAGCATAAAATGATTTTATAACGTCACATTGTGGTGCGTAAGATGGTATTTTAAAGTTTGTCTTGGCGTTGCGTTTCAAGTGCGATTTATAGTAAAAAAAAAAAATAAAAAATAATAATAATAATAAATAAAAAAAACAAATAAATAAATACCTATGATGCGTTAAAAAGACCAGATGAATTTTCATACGGTCAGCGGGGACTGTCGAATATAAACGAGCGTTCTCGACGATTTAATGACGTTTTGTTAGAACGTGCGAATATTTGCGATCCCATTAATATCGACTCATGTTATTACGCATAAACATGTGACGTGGATATCATTGACGGGACGTATAAAATGTATAAAACGAGCAACAGTGGACAGTGTGTTCCGTCGTGTGTGCGTTCGGTCGCAACATTATCAATCATTTGGCGAAAATCAAAATAACGTAATTCATATTATGTATCTACTGTGGGCAGAACACGATACATAATAATATGACCGTACAGTTAATAATCGCCGCCGACGACGTCCGAGTGAAGCCGTCCGTGCAGAATTTTGTTTCTAAACGGCACTGCGTGCGGTGCGCGCCGCCGCCGCAATATATCACACGTCGCGTTGCAGTAAACGAATTATTAATACGTTACTTTCAATCATTTTCGACGACGACGGCGGCGTAATATTTGTGCGTACGGTCGGAAAAGGCATTCGTGTATTAATTTTCGTACACGCACGGCGGCGGCGGCGGTTTGGCGATTTAACGACTAATTGAATGTGATTGATGTACGTATAATGGTATTTATGACAAGGCGCGTTGTGCACAGGTACACGTGGTAATATTATTACGTACGAGTCGGGAACGAATGGAGAAAAAAAAAATGGAAAAAAAAATACAGTACCTCACAGATAACCGTGTCTTTCCCGTGACGAGTTTTCGGTAAATATTATTAGTCAGTCGTCGGTCGTAAATATGATTACACCGTGTGTACACACACCTACCTGTACCGTCGTACGCGACGAGTTGTATCTCCTCTCTCTTCGCGCCACGGTTAGGCTCTAATGTAGGGTGGTGACCAGACGTCCTGTTTCTTACAGGATCGTCTTTTGTTTTAGAGTCGTGTCCTGTTGTCCTGACGAATGTCTCTTAGGACATTCCTTTTGTCCTGTTTTTTAGTCAATCTTATAGAGCTACAAATGTGTTTATATTATTATATAGGTACAATTTAGCACAATATACCCCAGATTATAAGATTTGATAAGTTTTTCGGAAAAAAGTGACAAATTAAAATTTGTGATCCGAAAAATTATCATTAATACGAATGAAAAAAGTTCTAAGAAAAGTGAGGAAAAAAGTATTTGAGAACATTATAAAAAGTTTTAATTTATTAAGTAACTACTATTTGCATTATTTTTTTTTTTATGAATTAATTAATAATGATGAGTTAGTTTTTTAACAAAAATATTAATAATATTAAATACGTCATATTAGATACCTACTATTTTAGGTAAATTATGTATAATATACATTAAAGTATGTTTTTTCATTATGATTAAAATTTTTGATAAAAAATTTGATAAAAATTATTTTAAAAAAACGATGAAAATTATTTAAATCCTTTTTTAATTAAATTTTTTATATAGTCCCCCTACTCTAATGATGCGTTCCGGAGATGGGACGTTGATACTCGTCGTCACGTCGGAGACAAAAATACAATAACTTCCCAGGCACTAGTGCGGGTTAATCGTATAATACGTGTAGGAAATGCTGTTTCTTCGCATCGAGTGATATATATATATATATATATATATATTCATATCGTTTGTTTTCAATTTGACGTCTGGTACCAGTGATGTTCCCATCGTTTTTTATTGGAGAGTATACTATGATGAACGAGGCCAAAATAAGGGTATTAACATATAAGAGGATTCTTAGATTCTTAAAAATCTAAGTGAATAAACCATATTCCTGAGGCTAACTCGACGTTTATTTTTCAAGACCGGGCAAAGTTTGGATACCTCTTGGAAAATAAAATAATACAGGTACCTATTATAATAACGTCTCAGAGATAGGTAATATTATGTAATAGTTTCGTTTAGCTTCCTACGAGTTTTTCGCGAAAAATTAAGGCTATTTGTGCCTAATAGTATTGGATGGCATCGAATAAGATAAAAATTCTAACACAAATTAATTAGCAAGCGAAGTGGTCAGTTTTATTTTTTTTTTTTATTTTTTTGTCATAGGGTCCCATCAAAAAGTTTGCCCCACTCATACGAAAATTGAAATGACGTCACTGTCGCTGATAGATTGAGAAATAACTATTATAATTTTATTTATCATACGAGATCCTATAATATCAAATATAGTATCTACTATAATACTATACTACAACAGTTTAGAACTATGAAGTCAAAATAAACCAAAATTAAAAAACAAACATAAATTATTTTTTTCCTTTTTTTAAGAATTTGTTTTAGAGTATACGTATAGTATAATAGCCAAGCATTTTTGCTAAAAGTCTGAGAGTGTACGGCGTATGTTATGTAGTACGCTCAATGGGAACACTACTGTCTGGTACCTACGCCATAATATAGTACACGAATATCACACAAATCGTGTTCGCACAAAACCGCGACACGTTATTAAAACGTGTGTGATTCGATTAACGACAGTTTGAGCCCGTACACGACGCCAATACATAGAATAAATTTAATGATATTATGTACCCGTGTATTGTGTGTACGTATAGCTGAAAAAGGGGGGGGCTATAAAAATCCGGAAAGTAAAAATCCGGACCGTAAAATTCCGGAATGTAAAATCCCGGACCGTAATAATCCGGAATGTTAAGTTACGGAATGTAAATTCCCGGACAGTAAAATTCCGGAATGTAAAATCCCGGATCGTAATATTCCGGACCGTAAAATTCCGGAATTTAAAATCCCGGACCGTCATTATCCGGAACGTAAAGTTACGGAATGTAAATTCCCGGACCGTATAATTCCGAATGTAAAGTCCCGGATCGTAATAATCCGGACCGTAAAATTCCGGAATTTAAAATCCCGGACCGTCATTATCCGGAACGTAAAGTTGCGGAATGTAAATTCCCGGACCGTTATATTCCGGAATAAATAACAATGGTTCTCAAAATGTTCAGTAGAAAATTATAAATGATTTTTTTCAAATTGTGCTAAGCCCAGATATCAAAAATGTTATGATAATAATACTAAAATATTATTAATGCATTACATCTAAAATAATATAATTAAAATAATATAGTACTATTTAATTATCGTTACATTTTTTATATTATTCGAGTAATGGAAAAAAAATCATATTATATTATTATTTTTTTTATAACGTAATTATTATTATTGTTAAAACATTATAGTATCGTTTTATTTACAATGCACTTATAATATTATTTTAAGAGCAACAAGAAAATCTAAAAATGTCATTATTATTTCATTGTGAAAATAATAACATCATTATGATATGATTATCTATTATTTTGTCATCGAATAAAAATAGACAAACAGAATTATTAAAGGCAGTTTATTTACTCAAGAACAATATTATTATATATTATATTATAGTAATTAGTAATTATATGTATATTAAAATTATAAATATATATTTTATATATATAAATAGGTAGCGTATACTCTTGTATCATTATTTTAGTCTAAATGTCAATGTAAAATTAGAGGTTTTTGGGTGTCTATTATATTATATTATATTATAGCGTATCATAATATTTTATTAATATAATCGCAATTCCCTAAACCCAATCCCTTTAAAAGTAACTGTGCGTGCCCTATTTATAAGTACAAAATATGTTGTGTGGTACTGTGGTCTGTACTAAAATTAAATGGTACATTTTAAAAAATATCTAGTGACCTAGTGTCACACTACAATTACAAACTGTAGATCTTTTAATAAATTGTATTCCGAGAAAATAGTTTATAATATTTTGAATGCAACTAGCTATTTCGTTGTAATTAAGAAACTAAAAATTTTGTATTCGTGAAATGTTAACCAAATATCTTAATCAGTATTGACAGTATTACCTATAGGTACAGACTACAGGGTATAACTTTTAAAATATTTTGAGTTTTTTTTAAAGCATTTATGGACATTTAAATTATTCTACTTTTTCTGTTTTTTTTTTTTTTTTATAATTATGAATAAAAATCTAAGATTCCTCAAAAATGCTTGATAATTTACTACAATGTTTCTCATATAAGTCATAACATACTATCCCTGCAAATCAAAAATTCAAAATTCAGTTTTATTTCACGATAACTGTAAATGATCATTTTAGTTAAAATTTTGAGAAAACTAACCCTCTAAAATATATACATAATACCTAAAGTTTGAGAATGTAACAAGATTTAAAAAAAAAATGTATGTGTTTCTGGAGTTCGGGCGTCAAATATGAAATAACAATGTTTTTTCAAACGATTTAAGTATTTCAAAAAATTATTTTTCGTTATCTTGAAATTTGCACCAAATGTTTATATTGATATTATTTACACATATTATGATAAAATTGTTTAATTCAAGTTTCTACGACAATAAAGTACTTTTTTAATTTTAACCAAAATTCTGAAATAATTTGATAGTAAACCGTTATCGTATGCGTAAAATTTTTGATTTCGTGTTAATCAAAACTAGACGCTCGTAAATTCTTTTATGTAATAAGGTTCGATTTTTTGACCATTGTAAGCAGCCTTTTATTAAATTATAAATTCTAAACTATGAATATAAAATGTTATCTACTCTGCAGGGGCGAGTTTTATCACATGCAAAATAACATGGATAAATTTTTAATTTTGAAAAAAAAATAATTTTCTTCCTTTAAACATAGGGAAACGTAAAGTTGTCTTTTTTACTCATGGTAAAAATCCTATTGTTTACAATTATTCATTAGATAATACAGTTTTAAATAGAGCTCATTCAATAAAAGATATTGGTGTTCATTTTAGTTCAGATATATGCTTTAAACGAAATCATGAAAATATGCTCGGCAAATTTTATAAAATGTTAGACTTCATAAATAGGAACACTCGACAATTTAATAACCCTACTACAATAAAAACAATTTATTGCTTGCTTGTACGATGTGTTCTTGTATACGCATCACTAATTTGGAGTCAATCGTTAACCACTCACATTCACGGTCTAGATAATATCCAATATAAAACTTTAAAAAGAATTGCCCGTATGAATAGGTACCTATTTCTAAAGATTCAATTATGCCAATTCAAAATTTAGTAAACTTAGATTCTCTCCAACTAAGATGTCAGTTATTTCGTTTATGTTCGGAAACGACTTGTTAAATTATAATATTGTATGCCCTGAAATTTTAGCTCAGGTCAATTTTATTGCTGTATTCCCTCTTTCTACCTGAGAAATTAAGATATTTTTGCCATTCCATTGTTCAAGTTAAATTCAAGTAACGACGCCTTTTTTATTAGAGATCTAAAACTTGCAAATTTAGTCTCCAGCACCTTAGATTTTTTCAATAAAACTCTGGGTCAGGGGCGTTATTTCAAATTTTCAATAGGGATGCAAACATTTGAATCAGGTCAATTGTTTCCTCCACCAGGCCATTTATATATCCTGTTTATTGAGCGGAACTTAAAAATAGGGCTACCAATGTATAGTCTGAATCCCTCAAATGACGCCCCTGCTCTGGGTACTTTTAAATTTAAGTCAATTATATTTTTTTTTAAACATTATAATTTTATATTAGTCTTTCAGTGTTTTCTTAATATTTTTATATATTTAATTATTTGTTTACTTATATATGTATATACATACTTTTTAATATGATTTAGTGTTGTACATAATAATTACTATATTTTCTAAAATTATTATATTTTATCCATTAATGGTCATTATACCACACTCAATTTTGGAAAAAGGGCGTTGAATTCTAAATAAATAAATAAATAAATAAATAAATAAAAAATGATCTATTTGTTTAAAAAAAATATATAAAATATAGGAATATTAGGCCTAAATATTCAAATAACCAAAAAGTATATATATTATATAGAATAACTTCAATAACGATATTTTATAATAATTATTTTATCATAATACATGGCTTTGAAAACATTTATGAAAAATAATTAAATATTACAAACGCCTATAATTAAATATAAATAAATAAGTGCAATATTTAGAAAATAAAATCTTGTGAACACAATGCCAATTTTATCAACTGGTGAAAGTTTCAATTTTTTACGACTTATACTTTTAAATTATATCAAAAATCTAATATAGTATACCTAAGTATAATCTAATATAGTATAGTATATAATATAGTAATATGGTAATATAGTAATATAATATAGGTAGTAAATTCGTTTGAATATAAAAAGTTTTTTTACGCGATTTCGAAAAATTTTAATTTCAGACCCTTATACCAAAAAATTGTTCATATAATGACGCTCTAGTTTTTTGTATAGTTATTTCAAAGAAATCTCATTCTAAACTTTGTACTTACTTAGATGCCCACTGTGCAATAGTATGTACTATAAACATACAAGGTATGTTTCATATAACATTGGAACATCAATTTGCATGTTGATTTTACGTTTATAGGCTGTTCCAGGTACTGCTAATGTCCGGTGATTGCGATCTAATTATCAACATTTTAGATCTGTTTAATTCTTACATACCAGCAACAGCAATTTAATGTTTCTCAAAAACTTCTATTAACAAGGAAAATTTATAATAAAATAACATCCCGTATGCGGGTATCGAACTTCGACCACTGAATCCGATATTACCTATATATTTGGGGACCCTAAATACTACAACCTATCGCGCCTATCCTAATCTTGTTAGATTAGAAAAATTAACGGTATTTAAGGGAATTGAAAGCGATTATTTTTTTTTCTGTATCCAACACGCGTATCAATTGTATTTATATATAATTAATATTAAATTATAATTAAATTATATATAATATAATATTATATATAATTATATTATATAATATATTTATTATATTATATATTATATATAATTATATATTAAATTATAATTAATATTATATAATTATATTGTAATTATATAATGTATCATTGTAATGTAGACAGTAGATTTTTCAAGGTGGTGTACTGGTGTGCTGAGGGGGCTATACGCCTATACCCCTCTCCGGAATTTATATGTTGACATCATAATAATTAATTAATAATTGCGTCTTAGAAAAAATGTATTATTATAAAATTAAATACGCTAATACGCTATTGCAATATTTGCACTGAACAGTCGTAGTCAAATAGTCAATTTGTGGTCAACACTCAACACTCGATAATCACCAGTTCACCACGAGTCGCGGGATGATAGTAATTGATACGGGAGTGGTTGCGACTTGCGGGGACTAGAGAGATAATAATATTTTCTTATGGGTAAAACCGAGCGTGTATTTTTATCAAATACAAATATAATTATTTAAAAGTAGTATTGGTGTGAAAATCTGGCAGCGATAATTTGTTTCTGGTACGTTACAAGTGAAACAATTCAATGTTGTATTAAACATAATAATATAACAACCATGCGACGTATGATTTATAATATTATATTATAGGTCTAAATTGTCATATGACGTCATACATCTCCGGAAAACTGAAACAACCATATTTTGTTTCTGGTACGTTTCAAGTGAAACAATTCAATGTTGTAATTGAACACAATAATATAACAACCATTCGATGTATAATTTATAATATTATAGGTCCATACCATCTATAACATCCCCGAGATAAATCTTAAATGATTGTTTTATTTAAACAGAACTAATACATTGTATACATATCACAAAGTTACGTTGATTGTATAACATAAAATGCTTGTTGCTGGGATGTGTTGAAACATCCAGTGCACAGTGGGTGTAATTTGAACTTACTCAACCCTTAAATGTAAATGCTAAAACCTTTTCATTTAAAAGTGATTTAAAATACCTATTAAAAACTTTAAAACTCGTTTTTTAGTTTTTTGAGTTCACTATTTTGAGAACCATTGTTTTTATTTTATTTTCCGGATTTTTAATTTCCGGAAAATTACGGTCCGGGATCTTACGTTCCGGATATTAACGGTCCGGGATCTTACATTCCGGGTTTTAACCGTCCGCGTTCTTACATTCCGGTTTTTAACATTCCGGATTCTTACGGTCCGGGGATTTACATTCCGGTTTTTTACGGTCCGGGTTTTAACATTCCGGTATCTCACATTCCGGAATATTACGGTCCGGACATTTTAATTTCCGGATTTTATACTTCCCGTACTTTTAAATTCCGAATTGTTACGGTCCGGGATTTAACATTCCGGAATTTCACATTCCGGAATTTAACGGTCCGGACATTTTACTTTCCGGATTTTAACGTTCCGGCCAATTATTTTCCGGATAATTACGGCCTCCCGAAAAAGGTCAATTACCCGTAATCATAAATCATAAGTCGTGTTTGTTGACGGCGGTCGGATTACCTCCGTAGGACATATTATTGCAAACACATACATACATATTATGCTTTTGTATAAATAGGTGATACGTATAGCGTGCACGTGGCGAATATAATATACGAATTTGAAAATTAATCCCACACGCTGTGTAATAATATCACTGCGACGATATGCGCCTGACGACGAGTGGGTCATTTTCTGTGCGCAAAGATTAATCAAAGGTTTCGTTTTACTGTACACTAGCTGTACATGTAGGTATATCGTACGTGTATTGTGCGGTAGGTTACCTCGTACGAGCGTAGATAGACGTCGCGTTTCGCGGCAGTGATTTCCCGGCCACGGTCGAGCGACGCGCCCGCCGCGCAAAATGTGACCGTGGACGATTTCTTTTTACACTCGCGTAAAGAACACGTTATCGATCATCACGAAAACACAGCGCCGAAGAGGCTACTTTTGTTCCGTTTCTTTTCTTCTTCTTTATTTTTTTTTTTTCGTAGAACGCTAATTTAAAAAAAAAAATTTTTTTTTTTTTTTGACTCGTAGCGTCTCGCTCTGTCGTCACTGCTATTTTTCAGTGTACGTTTTCAGTGCATTACTTTAACGTTCAACAATTATTTCGTCTTCTACGAAAAACGTCTAGATTTTCTCATAGGAAATCTGTGAAATAAATATGTAAACACACTTGTACAGGACCACGGATATCGTGATAATAATATTAGTCGTTATTATTTCCTGCCATAAAAATAACACCGAGAAATAAATCGGTTTTGTAATTACCTGTATAATAAAACGACTGATTATCAAAGCAGGAATGGATTTAACTACTGCATCTTGAACAAGGTTGCCAGACACTTTGAAATCATCAAACCGAGACAAATTAAATGTTAAAATTTCGAATGACCTTTATTATTTTTATTATTTTTTTTTGCTCAGGCCCAGTTTTTTTTTTAAACATTAGATAATATGTACTATATATTACATATGCATATAATTCTAGATATAAATCAAATAGTTTATACATTATTGGTAATTCAAAATTTAAGAATTCTATTGGATAGGTACATTTAGAAATATGAAATTTACCGACACACTTTCTCGGGAAACCGGGACATCCGTTAACTCTAAGCTTGAATACGTGTTCGTATTTTGTGAACTCGATCACTTTTAAGAACGACCGAAAATCGAATGTCCGCGACCGTCGAACTAAATAGTATGGAATATACTCGGAAAACAATAATGGAACCCGGCGCGAACAATAATAATAATAATAATATGACAGACAAATCGCTCGTGTGACATTAAAAATATAAGCGTACGCTTGGCCGTCTACCAACCTCGAGTCGGTGAAAAAAATAAACGAATAGCAGGTATATACACCTACGTGTATATAAATACATATTTGCATAAAGTACGTGTTATTATACAGGCGACATCAAACGGTCTATAGAAACGTCTCGAGTGTATAGTTATAATAATTAGGGCTCGGATTTTCAAGCATAATAAATAACAAAAAAAGCACACAATTGTTGTAAAAAAGCAAAAATGTAGCATACTTATTTAAAAAAAAAAAAGCAAATAAAAGCATGACGAAAAATTAATATTAATTAGTAATAATTTTATAAAACTGAATAAAAAAAATTAAAAAATTAATTTAAATTAAAAAAACAATTTACTACCATGTATTTAGCAAGGTTTTCATTACTGAAACTGACTCTATTGTCCGATAGGATGTTTTTAAAAATAAAAAAACGAATGCTCTACATCCACCGAAGTGATCGGTGCATACTTCATACAAGAGGTTTCGTTTAAATCAAACCCATGATTAGCATTAATGAATAGCATTAATGTTCAGTAATTGTTTCCAGCCTTTGTTTTTCAAAAGAACGCGATTTAGTTTACTCGACATTTTCACATTTCTTCTTAATTAAATAAAAATTTGTTTTATTATTATAGCATAAAAAAAACATAATATAAAAATTCCACAGCTATAAAAACTGAAAAAAGCAATAAAAAAGCAAAAAAAGCATTTACACAAAAAAAAAAGCCAAAAAAAGCAAAAATAAATTCGTTTATTTTGGATCAGAATGCTGTGAAATGAATTTATGTATAAAAATTAGATTTATACCTTATATGTATAAAGTAGCATTTGCTTTAAAATCCGAGCCCTAGTTATAATATTATGCCGTATACGTTCTCTACGGCCGTTTTCACTCTAGTGCGAAGAGAACAGCAGTGGATTCGCGAACAGCGTACATTGTCGTGCGCCGTTAAATTTGCAGGTTTACGACGAGTGACTTACGAGAATATTCGCGATGACTTTGTCGCTGCAACACGCGTTACCGTGAAACGCGAACACCGGCCGGACACTCGGGTGCGACGCGCGTAGTCGTGTACCGCAGCCTCCGGGAAGAAATATTATCCCTGTGACGTGCACGTCCGGCGGCGTGTCATTATCGCGTATTGTTGCTCGATCATTATAATATTATGATGATCATCCGTCGTCCGCCGTGCCGCACGGCAACGATACACCGCGCCCGGGTAAACGGCTGCACGGGTCGTGTTATATTTTAGGCGTCGTCGTCGTAAACGTCACGATACGCCGTCAAACGCGCCGCCGCGATACGTGTACGCGCGCACGACACGCGATTAAGGCGACGCAGCGCAGCGCAGCACAAGTCAGCGTAGGACCGAACTGCGTGGCTCGTGTGAGCGAATATTATTATTACACAGTATTTCAACGCAGTTTCGTGTACGTAACGCAGTCGTTCGATGAAAACATTTGAGATCGACATGATGGCTCACGAATTATTTATTGTTAGATTTTAAGTTCGGAATCCGATTCTGATGAGGAATTGGATGAACTGGTTTTATATTCTTTAATTAAACGAAAAAAGTCGCGAAATAGTAATTTTATGGAAAAAAGAAAGATTCACAGAAAATTTGTTTTGACAAAGGAATTATACCTAATCAATGACAATAAAATAAATATTTAATCTAATAAATTATTATTCTTAACATTTTTAAATTTCAATTCATTAGCAATATTTTCCCATATATTGTTTTTCAATTTTGCCTTCATGTAGTCAGGATGGCTAGTGTCAAAAAAGACACTGATTTGTCGAACTGCTTCAATTTTCTTCAATAATATATTATAGCGTAATAAAAACATTTGAATTCAAATCTGCGCTGTGCTGCGTCGCCTACGTCTCAATTTGCGCCCGGCCTAACGATTGTACCCCGCGACGTGTACGCCCCGACGGCGCGGTCTCGGCGGATCCGGCGGAATGACGACCACGCTGCGAAAGGTTGCGGACGACATATTATGATATGGCGACCATCTTTGCGCGGGTACCTTAGTGTTGTCCTTGGTCATAGAAGATGAAAAAAAAAAGTTTAATTTTATTGATGTCTCATCCCCCTATTTCGTTTAATACCATAAAAAATAAATTTGTGTAAAATTTGGTCATGAATAATTACCTCCTTCACGTGCTACACGGGGGACAAAAAATGGTCGAAGAAGGTAATTTTTATTATTTTTTTCATTTTTTTTTCATGATATTCAAAAATTACAGCACTATTACCATATAAATGTATAGAAACTGAATTCTAGGAAATAATATTTTATTCGAAAAGTAATTTTACACATTTTACCGTAAATACATAAGCTTGCAACAATCATAACAAAATAAAAAATGATTAATTTACTTTGGAAAATTGACTTTTTTATTGTTCATTATAATTTAAAAAAAAAAAAAAATGTCAGCATATAGTATAATGTCTCATTTCAACATTAACAAATTAATTATAAAATATAAATTTAAATTTTGTGTAGACAAATTTTATTTATAATCAGATCAATACATAGTTAAAATTCCTTTGACAAAATGCTCTTTCTACAATCAGTGAATTTGTGACGATACTCGTTAACTACTTGTAATAAATATTGTTTTTGTTCTTCGTTTTTGGAAATCAGTTTGTTGTAGTCTTCCATCTACTTAACTCCTCTCTCCGCAACATCGTTTACTACACGTAAATTATTAGGTACCTATACTTTTTTCCCTCTTTCTCTGTGTACACGGCTGCAGTGACGTGTTTACCGACAGCGGGGGGGGGGAGGGCCCAGAATTCGATCCAGAAAAAACTGAATGAAAACATTATTTCAATAACAGAAGCTAGTCGATGTGTGTGCGCGTTTTGTATAGTTTCAATACTTTCAAAATCAGAGGCTATCGCGGTCCCGGCGAAATCAAAATAGAAAATTACTTCATATAACGGTTTCATTCAGGTTGTTTCGACTATTGATTAAGGCGGTAAAGGCTACCTTAGTACAGGACAATTTTGCTCAGTAAAATTTACCTATGATTTATTTTTTAGAATAAACTCAACGGACTGACAATGTTGTCTATTTCACTAAAGACTCTCTTTTACATCATATAATTTTGAATGACTAAAAGATTTTCAGATTTTGGACATGAAAACATTATAAAATATACTTTTTGCTAAAATCAGCCCACGCAATTTTCATTTATTTCTATAAATAGCTTTTTTCTATTCATATAATCCATTAGTAACTACATTAGTAGCTCCATTAGATACCATCAGTACCGTTATCGTGCTGGTATTGAAAAATCTGTCCGACACTCACTCTCTCCCCGGAAAAAGTTGAAAATACGACAGAAAGAGCTCGTCTCGATATGCGCGTGTCGTACTGTGGCGCTACGGTATATCAGAGGGGGGATATTCGAGATTTCGACCGTCGAATAATGTTTATAAATAGTGTCGGTTAGGGACTCGTCGCAGGGCTCTCGGCAGAGGACGTGCAGGTCGCGTGGCTTGTGATGGCGAGACCGTACGCCGTTATGTTAAAACGTACAGACGCCGGCTGCAGAGTGACACGTCGTCGTCGTCACGGAAACGAGGAGAATAATTATTGTTATATGTATTTTCGAGGTACACCTCTCCTACACGCCGTGGACATGTGAACGACGTTTGTCACGCGCAAATAATACGCGTAATAAGTGTATAATACGCATGTACATATTATTATACTATGTGTTATAAAGGGCGACGTGCTGTACACGTGCTGGAACAGTGTAAATCACATTTTTAAATTTTTAAAATGACTCGCAGCCGTGATCATTATCATATCGCTATAGGTTAGAACCTACAGTAGAACCTCGATTAACCGTCAATGTCGGGACCCGGACAATGACGGTGAACAGAAATACAAAACGATTTTTCAATAAACGTACAAATTTGACAACGTAATTTTCAGACAAAAATAATAAATGTAATAATAATAAAATGATAAATACTAATAATATATAACATGTAATAAAATAACATAACGAATACCATTCTAAAAATATTAAACAAAATAATCCGTCATCTTCTTTTGTTTTTTTGATGCACGAGCTTTTTGAGCGGCCATGTTTCTTATTTTACGAAGAAGTAAGACCTGTGTTGCATTTGCCTCCTCTTGTGCCTCAAACCAATCGATGCATTTTGATAACATTGCTTCTACTTCTACGTGGCTAGTTGATGGTTTTAAGTCAAGCACTGAATCTTCGACGTCGTCATCAACTTCTTTGTCAACGGTATTGACATTAAAAATAATTTGATCATCATTTAAAATTTCAAATCCTCCATCCTGCGTTAGGTACCGCGACAATTAGGGTTCTTAATTTGAAATATTTCAATTCAAATATTTCAAAATTGAAAATTTCACTCATCTTGAAATATTTCAATTAAATTATGAAATATAAATTTTTTTTTAAATACATGACATGATGTTGGTAAATAATAATATGATATGTATTAGTGAAATGTTATCAATCAGATTCTATCATTCCTTGATTATATAGACTTACAGTTTGACCATAATATAAACTAATAATTATTTTGTTACCTACGCACTGAATTTATAAAAATCTATGCGACGGGCGTATTGTGAAGACTCCATGTTTTATACCAGATACCAAATAATAAAACAAATTGAGTTTTATAAATTTTAGGTTGTAACCACGGTCTTACAAGATATCTTCTAAGACCGTGGTTGTAACCATTAATGATTTTTGGAGCTAGAAGAATTTTATTTACTTGATAATAGTTCGTTATTTCGTAATGATTACTTATTGTCTTATTGACATGACATTTGTTAAGTAGTAAAGAATAAATTCTTGGAACAATTAGCATATTATTTCTTATTAGAAACTAAATTTAAAAGTTCAAAAAGTGAAAACAGCCCAATTTATTTTACTATATTAGTTATTAATTATTATTGTATTAATATGGGTAAAAGTATGTAGTATGTTTTATGTATAAGTATAACTGTATAAGTGTATATAATTTGGTTCAGGCTATATTTAGGTATCACCTTTATTTATACATTATAAATTTAGTAAAAAATTAAACACTATAGAACTAAAAGCATAGATTAAATATACTATTATATAATTAATAAGTATATTTAATCTATGCTAAAAGTAACATAAAAAAACATAGGCATTGGGCACTTTGTGCTTAAAAATTATTTATGTTTTCAATGTTTTCATAGAATAGAATAGATATACTACCTACCTAATTAAAACGTGTTTTCTCATTTTTATTACATAATATAGCTGAATAGCTCTAATATATATTAATTGGAAAACAACCCTTTTTTTTATTTATTTTGGGAAAATTTTTATTTTTCGTGTAAATGAAATTTCATGAAATTTTAGAACCCTAGCGACAATAATATCGCGATCGCATTATGAACTTTTCTTTTGACGGCGACCGATGACGGATAACAGAAACTGACGATAAATCGAGTGACGGTTAATCGAGGTTCTACTGTACGATATATATACTAATCTTCGGCTGCTGTGGCCGTTGGATTTCGCCACAACGACGGAGGAACGTAAGAAAATACTAACCTCGTTTGACTAAAAAATATTCGATTGTAGATTGGACGAGTCGAAAACAATTGAGTATCGCACGGGTTGAAACACTAATGATAATATTCTTGTGCCGCTATGGACATCTGAACTTCACATCTTACTTTCACGCGTGCACGACATTTGGAAAGATGCGTTTCTCCGTCCGTCCGGTACGGACTACAGGTTTACTGTATAATAATTACAGAAGGTCCAGTAATTTACATAATATAGGATCGAAACACAGGGCCGTGGGGGGCTCTGCTCCCGCGCTCCTCCGTACAATATTTCATCTCGTTAAACGTTCTCATTATTATTTACTAAGAAGTTCGATACGTTTCCTACTTTTTAATTAAAAATCAAATTCAAAATGTTCGTTAATTATAATACTATATGGTAAGAAATTAATTTCATCGCCGGACTATTGTTGCGACTGTTTTCAACGTTCGTCATTATTGGTTAGTCATATTAATTATTTAAAAAAATAATTATTACTACTAATTACGTGCGTGCAATTATTTTTACCTTAACAATTCAAAATGTTATTATAAACGCTAATTGCAACATTCTTTTGCGTTCAAGAACGTTTAAACACGTATTTATGTATATGCTCGTTTTAATTTAAATCACTACAACGCAGCAATAACATTAAAAACTAGTAAAACCATTCGATGCGAGAATTTCCAAAATTATTATTTTTTTTTTTTTCATTTTTTTTTTACGGAAACCGCCAATCCTATATTTAAGGGACGTATATGAAAAAAAAAAAAAAGCCCCGCGGTCATAGATCTCCGAAGGCCTACAGTCCTATATAGGACTACTGCGGTAAGACAGTGAGCCGGACCGTGTCCGTGCACCGTCTCAAGGGAATACCGCCGGCATTCCCGGCACAGCGAGTGGGAGGGATCCTCCCTTTTCACGACGACGCGACGTGTGGGTGCTTTAAGTCTATATAATGGTCCGGAGGCGTATTTACGTTCTGTACATGAATCTAGCACTCGGTGCTAAATCAACGTATAGTCCGGAGTAGTAATTTCTGTTCCGTTTTATACACGAGTTCGGCACTTCAGCGTAATACAATATAAAATATTTAATATATTGTACTTTTTATATAATATCAGCTTAAATATAATAATAAAATTATGTTAGTCTTGTAATTAAATGATTAATATATTATTTTTTTAATATTATAAGTATATTATATAGCTAGAACTGAAACTACCTAATAATAAATAATATTCCATTCAATATTTATTAATTCAATTTATATTTGGTATTTTAACCATTAATAATTGTTACAACTTGTCACACATTCTTATAAATCAATTAGTTGTTAAGTTTTTAATATTAATAAAAAAAAAATTTACAGTTCAAGTTATAAAATATGTACTACAATAAATAATATAATTAAACAGCGTACATTATAAATAAATATGCACACATTAGTATAAATCAGCTTAAACATATAATAATAAAATAGTGTTAGTGTTAGTAATAAGTTTTTAATATTAATAAAATCAATATATTTAATAAATTTATATTTGGTATTTAACACATTTTTATAAATTAGCTTAAGCCTTAAATATTATAAAATAATTAATTGTTATAATTTGTCACAGATTAACTTGTTAAACATTTAGGTTTGTAGGTAGGTATATAATAAGTTGTACGACGTAGGTAGGTAGTAAGCTGATTTATACTATTGTGTGCATATTTATTTATAATGTACGCTGTTTAATTATATTATTTATTGTAGTACATATTTTATAACTTGAACTGTAAATTTTTTTTTTATTAATATTAAAAACTTAACAACTAATTGATTTATAAGAATGTGTGACAAGTTGTAACAATTATTAATGGTTAAAATACCAAATATAAATTGAATTAATAAATATTGAATGGAATATTATTTATTATTAGGTAGTTTCAGTTCTAGCTATATAATATACTTATAATATTAAAAAAATAATATATTAATCATTTAATTACAAGACTAACATAATTTTATTATTATATTTAAGCTGATATTATATAAAAAGTACAATATATTAAATATTTTATATTGTATTACGCTGAAGTGCCGAACTCGTGTATAAAACGGAACAGAAATTACTACTCCGGACTATACGTTGATTTAGCACCGAGTGCTAGATTCATGTACAGAACGTAAATACGCGGTCCGGAGTCGGTTTACGTACGTTTCTGTTTTCTCGGAGCGCTACGTCCATTATACACATATGCCCGCAGTACTGTATAACGACACCGCATGTATGGACCGCGTTACGATCTGCACGACGTCCGAGTGGGCTGAAACAAGACGGCACTCGTCCGTGTGTGCGTTTTTATACGCGCGCGATAAATATTGGGTACACACACGTGCGTAGGCGTACGAGGTACATGGTGTGCGTAACGTGTACGCGCGTTCATTATATTATACAATACTCTGCCCGTACGCATTAATAATAATATTATTACCGTACGCGAGTGTGTTCAATCGTACTCACACACACATACGCGTACCGGCTACATGCATTTTATTGTAATGCGCTCAAACGACCATATGCATACACCTATATCGATTTCAATACAAAAAAAAAAAAAATTTTAAAAATGCATAGAGAAAATCACTCGTCGCGTGGGTTACGCATTGTTAAATGGGGAAATAATAATTATTATTGTACATAACAGGGGGGAGGGCGTGTATAATGAGCATATATATATATATATATATATATATATATATATATATATATATATGTACGTACCTATACACATATAGGTGCTATATACCTGATGTGCGTGCGCGTGTGTGTACGTATAGAAAACACAAACGTTTGTTCGGCGCGTATGATAATTATAGCCCACTGGAATGGTCGCCAGCGTGTATTATAATACTCGATGTTATTAAAATATACGTACTAATATATTGCAGTGCGCATTGTGCGTTTCGTGTGCGAGGAATCGAGTAGGTTGCTGCACCACCTTTTTTTTCCCCTGCTATATATACGGTACGCGTGTGCATGCATCATAATACATATAAGACGTATTTTTTTCTCACATTATGAAAATAAAACTTAATAAATTATAATATACACGAGCTCGCTGCAATACTTAATATAATATAATATGTATATACAGGCCCGTCGCTAGGGTACAAGCGAGCCATGCGTTGCTTCAGGGCGGCAAAATATCTTTAGGAAATTGTGGCAGAAAAATTAAATTATTGAATGTTGAAAAAACACTTCTCGAGGTAAAAAAATCTTGAGCATATTTACAGCCATCGACTTCAGAAAATCTATCTTGAAATTGCAACCAGTTTAAGAATCGTTCTTATGATTCCAGTGACTGTGGCGTCTGCTGGAAAAAGTTTCTTTAAACTGAAACTTACGCACAACCATTGGAGATCCACAATGAGTACAATGTGCGTTCAAATGGATTATTAATTTTATCCATTGAAGCAGAGTTGGCACAAATGCTAACTTGGAAAATTTAGTACGAGATTTCGCAACAAAAAAGGCGATAAAAGTTAATTTATAATGCCACACTATATTATTTCAAAATGTTATTATAATTATTATAAATATTTTCCTCATTTTGATTTTTATTCAAACAAATAGTACCTATGTATGATGTATAGGGTACGAGGTACTCGTGTTTTATTCTAATTTTTTTTTTTTAAGTTGTATATTTATTTATGGTTTTGTCAAATTCAAATTTATTAATCAGCACATTGACACACATTTTTTAATTTCAATATTATACATGTACCTATTTCATTTAGTATTTAAGAGCAGCAGCATTCAAATTTTCACTTTAGGGCGGATGGTATTTTACGACGGGCCTGTGTATATATAAGCGTGTACACACAAGAATGCAGCGTCGTATGTGCCATATGGCTCGGCGTACAGCTCGTTACAGTCGTAAGAGGATATGTCGTCGCACATGTCCCATGGGCGATGTATATAATACGAACGTGTGTGTGTGTGTGTGTGTGTAGGTAATACACTGACATAGTAAACGTAAATCGTACGTGTACGCGAGAGTATGTGTGTGTGTGTGTGTGTGTGTGTGTGTGTGTGTGTGTGTGTGTGTGTGTGTGTTCGGGTAAACAAGGGGTGACACCATGCGTGTTTCGACAACACTAACCTTATTTGGAGACCACCACCACCGCCGCCACCACGAAATAAATTAGACGACCAACTGACGGCGCGCGCCCGTCTGTAAAATGTCAAAGTTCGCATATCACGTGTGTGTGTGTGTGTGTGTGTGTGTGTGTGTGTGTGCAGTATATACATATGTATATAATAAGTATCCTAGAGTATTTCGCTTCTCGTGCCACAAACACTAGTCGTGATTATAGTAATAATTAATTACGGCGCGTGCGACTGCGGCGGTAGAAATCGAAGAATTTCGTCCGTCCACGTCTGTATGTGTATGTAGTATAATATAATATACATATATAGGTCGCGTGTATGCACGATGATGTGTCTTCATCGTTGTGTAGTAAACGTAAATGACCGGTAACATACTTGTACGGCTACGCGTACACGTTTCATTCATGACTCGCCGCACCATATGTGCGTTTGTGTGTGTGTGTTGCACACATCATGGATGGTAAAGACGCGCGTGAATCATCGTTGGGGAAAGATAGTTCCTGAAGTCAAATATTAAAACGATATTTCCCGCCGTTCGAGGTAATCAGATCCGCCGCCGTATTCGGTAAGATATAATATTATACAATGATAAAATGACTCACACGTGCATCGCCTATTCGTCTTTCGCGATTTATCGCAACAGAAAAAAATGGACGTCGATCATTAAGGAAGTAAGTCATTTTACCGCTAAACACGTACCCGCCCAAGTACTTCTTTCCCGGTAAAACTATTCAAAAAGTCATACCGTTTTGTTTAAACAGTAAAAGATTTATGATGAAATTAAATTTACGTTAGGTATATGTAGTATAATATAATAAAAAGAAAAGGTTACACACAAAATGTTTTTTTTTTTTCAATGATTATAACAGCCACATTTCAAATCGTTATAAAATAACATCCTGTAATAATTCATCAGTGACAAACATGTAATAATAAAAAAATATATATATTAAAAAAAATGTATGATGATGAGGTATATACCTAATTTACTAAATTATGAATGATCACACACCTACGTCTATTTGTTCGAGGGGATTTAAATGATTTAATGACCTCCGGTGGTTTTGACGAATTTTAATTAGTCGCTTCATCATAATCTGTAATTAATAAAATGATACAACTCCCACATAATATACATTCTTAATAAAGATACAAAGTGTTCGATACAATAGATACAATAGTAGAAGATTGAAAATAAGTTATACGAATCAAAAGTTGTAGAATTTTTTTGAATAATCCGATATCATTTGTTTAGTGATATAAATAATATATAATATTATTAAATAATAAGCATCTATGTAAAACTAATAAATCCTTTGCTTCATATAGAATCTAAAAAATATACACCCAATACCTGATAGAATAGAAATAATAATAATAATAATAATAATAGAATAGTTTGCGTTTTACCTTGCTATTTTTCCGAGTTTCACCACTATATTTGTATTTATTGGTTAATTGTTGTGTTTGTGCCTTTCGACTACCTATAGTGTCATATTTAATTATATTATATACATATTGATTTTAAGTTCACTTCTTAAATCTAAAATCTAAAATAATTGATAAAATGACCAACTGTTTTTTTTTTAAATCGCAAAAATCCTTTATTCACATTTTATATGAGTATTTTGTATTTTGTTGTATTATTTAAATATGCATATTGTATTTTGTAATTTTTTACAAATTAAAATTATTTCGTATTTTGTATTTTAAATACGTAATTGGAATGCATTTCGCCCACCCCTGCCAATTAACATTATATCGTTGTAGATAAGTTTTCTTAAACGATTATCAACTGCCATCATCAGTTGAATTTAAAATTATATAAAATATAATTATGTTAAACATTATGAAAAAAATTCAATACAATAAAACTTAATTCAACTTTTATTTTCGAAACAGAAAAATATACAATATTCCAAAACTTAATATAGCGAGTGTCAAATTTTAAGTTGAAACTTATAATACAACGGGTACAATGTTGTACCAGGTACCTAATAAAATTAATTTTGCGCTTTAATAGTTTTATCCTATACCATGACAATACTACAGTAGCACAAAATCGCAAGTCAATTTTACGCTATTAAATTAGACAAATTAGACGATTTGCGATTTTGAATACATGACTGGTCTATACACTGTTGTATTTTGAGTTTTCTCTTTGTCATTTAAAATAATGTCCACTTATTTACACAATTGCTTTAATACTTTTGAATACGGTCTGTATATTTGATTATTATTTGAATAAACGTTGAATTGTATATATTATCATACGGCTATTGCCTATTGCAGGTCTTTTGTAAAACGTTGGTCACACTACTGCAAAAGACTACGGCGTGTACTTCGAACATTTACACCGTGAAGATTGTCGTGAACGATAATATTGAGCCATTATTATAATTATTATTATCTATTTTTAATTTTAATTTTAATTTTTTTTTTTATGTATTTCGTCTTTGTAATCGCCTTGGTGCCTGATGTACGTACGTATCTATGTGTAACCGCACCACTCGTATGTTTTTTAATTTTTATAAGTACACCGTGGTGCGCGTACCCCTATATTTTCTTCGAGACACACGTATGCCAATTATTGTGCCCGACGATGTTATTATCAGAAATATTTGAGAAATGTAAAACCGGTTACTTCTGTTCGTCACGGTCTTTGCAACTGCGCGCACAACGAGTGGATAGGTACTTTTGGCCACGCGGACATACTTTTGACGCGGTGGTGACGAGCAAGCGTCGGGTGCCGAACAACCGAATAATTGGCCCGGGCACGGCGTGCGTACGTTTACACCGTAGAATTAAAGTTCGGGAAATATAAAAAAAAAAAAAAAAAAAATGAAAAAAAAACCATTCGTACGGGTACGGAATGTTTTAGTGTAACGCGCGTTACGATATTATTATCATAGTAATTTATAGCCAGCGTACACGACGTTCGATCGGGCGATCGAGACGGAATTCGGGTAGTTCTTTACGGGTATAATTATACCGGAACGCGATATTATAATAATATTGTTATTATTACGTGTAATATGTTATATAGCGCGTCGTCGTCAGTCGGTCGGTCTGCAGTTATCGTGGTTTTTATCTCTCCGAGACGCCACCGTGTGCGAGCCGCGCTAGTGCGGGTATTATAATAATACCTTATTTAACCCGTATGTATTTTAATATATATTATATATACTTACATATTGTGCATATATTATGTACGTACGTAATTTTCGGAACAATTATATTGTAAAACCCGAAAATTGTCCGTGGCGTTTGACGGCGGAGGCTTGAAAAAAAAAAACAAAAATCGTTGATTACATCATATTATAATACGCGGACGGTGTGGTGCCGTGCAATAAGAATATCCCGTCGACCGATCGCTTTCGACCGTGGCCGGTATGTTATAATGACCGCGAGAGCGCCAAACGGGTGACAATAGAACTCCGTATGGTATATTATATCGTTTCGGGTTTGAAAAAAAAAAAAACAATATTGGTCGGTAGCCAACAGCGGATATTCGTATTTATAACGAAACGCTGCCCGGGTATTATCGTATTCATAATGCACGCGGATCATCATCGTCTCACCCGTGTTCGCCGTCAATCGTCGGCGGGGGTGTGTGTGTGTGTGGGGGGGGTCTTCTTTGGGTGGTCAGTACGCCCGCGGGCGCTTTATACTCTAAATAATACGTGTTTAACTAGCTTTCCGAAAATAAAATAGCATACACGTACGCCGACATGATATTATAATATGCAGGTACAGCTATATAGTATATATACACCATACACGCACACGTGATATTGTACTTTTGTATTTTAAACGGGTTCCATACATGGCTATTTAGTGCTTTTATTGAAATTTAAGTATTGGTTATTTGTTTTCAATATTTTTTTTTCACTCGAATTCTCTACAAAGACCGTTGCCAAAACCAATGATAAATGACCACGATCGTCCGTGTTGCGGCGGACAGAAATATTTAGAGATATCCATACACGCTGCACGCGGCGATACAAGGTATTAGGCTCTAAAGCTAAAAACAAAGTGCGTGATGATACGTGCAAAGTATTACAATGATCATAATATTATCATTACGCCGCGCCGTAAGGCATAATACTTATTGTATATTTTAATTTTAACAATTAAATGCCCCCCAAATTAATGATAAATAAGTTGTGTAACATGATAAATAAAAAATTAACCTCTGTGTCCAGTTATCACTTAATACTTTTGATCATAAATGAACATTTTAATTTTGCACATTCATCTACAATAATCTACACCCGTCTCAATATTGTTTACATAATTTTATTACACTAAAATCAGTATACAAGATGAACGGAAGAACCTCACAGCTTCTTGACATAAATATAGACCAAAAATCACAGGCAAGCTATGCAGTCACTGTTTTTCTCTGCCCGCCTACTGACCACTCTCTAATGGCCACCATAAATGCTCTTATGACCTTTTAGGAAGAATTCAATATTTAATTAGAGTTAAGTATATCGCCTTCAATATCTTGTGTCGAACTGCGTGGCAAACCTCGTCATTTTTAACCACAAATTGGTGTACAATGTATCTATTATTTTATTTTCGTGTGCGTGGTGTTTCATTCACACAGAAATAATTTTGAACCTAAAAACCTTCAAAAATATTCCACTCGAGTTGGCCGAAAATTTGGCTCTGTGAACTATCATCGGGATTTTCGATTAACTATTAAATAAATGCTAGAGGACTAATCAGTAGGTGAGAGATAAAAAATTGATTATTAAGTGAAAAAATTAGTAAAATTAACTGGCCAAAAGAAACAGAGAATAAATTAAACAGAAATAATGAAAAAAAGTGAAAGAGAAAGACCAAAAATAAGAGAAATTAATTAAAAGAAATTAAAAGAGAGTTAAATAAAAGAGTCAAATTAGTAATAAAGATAATTAAATTAAGAAACAAATTAATCAAGAGAAGTTAAAAATTGAAGAAAACTAAAAGAATTTTAAGACACCAAAAGAGAAGAAGAGAGATAAAAATTATATAAACAACGATAAACGAATTTGAATAAAGTATATTAATATATCAAATTTAAGATCATATTCTTTCTAAGAAGAAAAATGTTCACCGAAATAAAATGTCTTTAGATAAAAATTCACATAGAGAAATTTTAACACACAAGTTTGGACAAGTTTAAATTCTAAACATGTCATTTTGTTCCAACTAAAAATGTCTAGCTAACCCTATTTATTTTTTAGTTAAGTACGACAATATCTTATGAGAAACTATTTATTTAATAGTTTCATGAATTAGACTATCATAATTCATAAATATGTTAACTAAATCTCGTAGCTATGCGTGCTAAGTATACGTGTGCACAAGTGCAAAATTTAAAAAAAAAAGTGAATAAACAATACACTTAACTGACCAAGGGGGTGATAACCTCCGGTTCATTATACGTATAAACACGGCATTGACGACGATGGTATTTTATATTTTGTCATGAATTTCAAGTGCTGTTATTTCTTTATTATTTACTTTTCTCGAATAATTTATTGGCATCTGTTAATCTGTGCTGTGCATATAAGTAACTGGATTGCAGCTTGTTATTGGTTTTCAAGTGTTTGTTTAAATCTACACGATTGTCAATACGAGTATATGAATATTGAATACAAATGAGTAATGACTATGGGAACGGATTTGAATAAAAGAGAATATACTTTGTTGTGTTTCGAAAACGATCTGGTGACTTGTTAAAAAAAATAGGTCTGGTCTAAACGTTTGTCGTGTTTGTATACACGCCTGATCGAAAACTGAAATGGCGTTTATGACGCAAGGATTAATTAAAGAGGTTATTCGTGACAAACGTCGTATAACAGTTGATCAGTTAATTACTTGGTAATTACTGTAAATCGCACATAATATTTCTCGTGAAGTTATCGTTAATAATATAATCCGTAAAACCGTAGTCGAAACTGATTTTTTTTCGTCACTCAAATGAATCGAAAGAATTCCGTGTGCCCCGCCACGAATGCTGCACCGGATCCGACGACGGTCTGCAGTTTATTATAATACAGTAGGTAGGGTACGTGTAACAATAATCAACGATAAAACCAGGTAGGCAGGCTGCAACAAGGAATTCGTCGCGTCTCGGCTCGGCGTGATTTCGAATAATGCGTTTAAGTCGTCGCGTAGAAAAAAAAAATAAAATAAAATAATAAGATCACGCGCGTAGACCGGCCGGCCGGCAGGTCCACTGTGTGGTGCCGTGTGATGCGACGGTTCCCCGTCCGTGCGTTGGTCGTCGTTATATATCGTTATTATTCTCTCTCCGATTTCATTACGCCAGTCGGTCGTATAAATATATTATTATGTATAAATGTATTTTGTGTATCGTTGTGGGTAAACAACACTGTTGCTCACACACACACACACACACACACACACACACACACACACACACACACACACACACACACACACACACACACACAAAACACACGCACACGCGTAGGCAAACACAAACACGCAAACAGTCATCTCTGTAGTCGTCACCAAGCAGTCGAAGCATTGTGTCGTTTTTTTTTTAATTTTTCTCTTCCTTTCTTTATATCTCCTTCATCCGGTCCGTACGAGTGGCACTATATGGATTGTCGAACAAACGACGGCGAATGGCGTTCGAGACTGTTGCGTCGTTGCGCGTTCAACTCTTCTCATCGGTCAATTTTTCGTTTTTTTTTTCTTCTTCTCTACAGTATTTCTTTCTCTTTCCGTTTTTACTTTTTTCCCCGACGCGCGGTCTTCCGTTTCCCGTGAGCCGCTGCAACACGGTCGCATGGTTCGGTCTACCGCGACCGTATAGTACCATTATTATTATTATTATTATTACTATTATTTCATTCACAACAGACCGGCGGCGGCGGTGGCGGGAGATGCGACGACGAAAAGTAAAGTATAGATGGAAAAAAAAAAAAACCAAAAAAACCACCATCACACGACTCGCGCGCGTATACCTGTTGCAGTGTAAAATGTGCCGCGTTACACCACGCGTACATATACATACATTATATTGTCTTCCAGCGCGCGTATATACACGGTTCAGAGTCCGCTGCATCATCTCTTTGGTCCGTGGTATCCGGACCGTGAAGCATAACGGACTCCCCCGAACGCGCCGTACACGTAACGTAACGCGGCGGTGGAACCTACAATAATATACTGTATTGTATTATTATTATTATTATTATTATTATTATATACTATTTCGTAGGTATATCTGGTAAACACCGCGCGGGTAATACACCGCAGGACGCTACGACGATGTCGATGTCGACGACGACGACGACGACAACTATGGGCCACCTACGCGTATATAGTGTGTAAGTACGCGATCATAATAATATACGTATTATTGAGAATTCAGTGACGAATAGGCCTGTCGGCGAATCGGGATACTCTCGGTGGGTCGGTATTCTATACTCATTGTAGGCTCTTTTGATCGAAACATTACAATATAATGTAAGTATGAATTTGAAACGCTACCTGTGTAGACGGGGGGAAAAAAATTACTCACTGCGTTCCAATTATAATTACCATCACATAGAAAATTAAAATATAAAACTAATAATGCGTCAATGTAATCAAACTTAAAAGAAACCACTGCACATATATTGCACACGTGTTTTTTAATGAAAAACGAACAAATAAATAATGACAGCATAAATATTATCTGTTGAAAAAAACAATTAAAATTATTACTCGAACCGGAATTAAGCGAAGGAGAAATTCAAAATACGTTTATTCATTTTATGATATTCAAAGTCGTAATAAACAAACTATAAAGAAAATGTAATTACCAATAATTTTGAGGATATTGAAAATCGATGAGCGAATTTGCAGTGGATCCCTTAGGCTCTAGAGCCCTAAAGCATATCTACCAGCGAAAAAATTTGTGCCATTCCGTCATTGGTTTTGGGGTAATACGAACTGATAAATGGTACTCGCGATTATAACAATATTCGACGTAATATAAACGGGTATTCGCGCGTTGATGTCTTCGTCTAACTATATATCGGACTCATTCGTTTTACGTCGTGACATTTTTTTCACAACATTTTTACAATTCAAAACGTTCAAATTTGGTATTTATGCATAAACCGGTATGCACCAGTGACGTGACTGGTATATACAAGGTATCTGACTATATGAGAGCCCTCGGATTTTCGGGACATCACAGTTATGCGCATGTAAATTAGACATTTCAAAAATGTACCTATATGTTATTTTATTTTAAATCCATACAATATGCCTTGTGTCCATTAATTATGTTTTGCATCATATCTAGGTTTCTTAGGATAATCGTATGAAAGGACGGCCGTCGGCTTACAACCATTTGAAATCATCGATAATTTACCGATTTGAACGTTATTGTTTATCGTTGGCAACAATCGAGTTCAGCATCATTCTCGTCTTTGCTTAATGGCGATAATAATAAAACGCGTATCATAATATTTTGATTGTGAGAACACAAGCCCACGCGGGTATGATGGGAGTGAACGAATGAAAATTAACCCGAATTATATGTCATTATTTTTAGGGTTAAAATGACTAAAAATTATGATATTACATAGTTCCCTATCGCCGAATATACGTGTTTACGAGAAGCTCGTTGACAATTTTGGCATACCGGGCCTAAAAGTCGAACGCGCAGTAATCTGTATCATCTGCAGAATAGTGAATACCGCGGCGGACTGTGTCCGATCTTTGTACGCGAATTATCAACGTGGATCCTGTGTGCGTAATAATGCAAATATTATCTATCGTTTTCATCTTGACAGAATTATTTTTAAAATCTCTATAGTGTAGTTCATTTTTTTTTCTATCGTAATACACACTGCTACGTGAATGTCGAACACAATTATTTCGTTCGCGGAGTATCGGTAGTCACGTATTTTATATCCATAATAACATGTTGGTGTAGGCAATGCACCCGACACCATGTGTGTTATTACACGTGTTATCTATGTGTACGTACGTGTTGCGGATCAGAATTCGCATATGGTAGAAAATGTGTGTAACGCTATTGTAAGTAGAGTGAATAGTAATTTCTATACGATTATTATTGTACGAATTTCAAAATGTACAACGCCTTCGTATTTATAGGAGAGACCGGGGCTAGGTGTCTTACTTTTAATACTTGTATTTTTAATTCTTTGAGTTTTGTGCCTTTAACGCTCCAACTACACAAAACAGTTCACTGACATGTGAGCTAAATAATGTGAGCTAAATTTTTGCCGAAATAGTATAACTGTAATTGACAAAGAAAAATTAATACTAAAACACAAGTCAAGTTAACCAAAGTCGACAATACCGTTGGGACATATCGACACACACATAAATATTATAGGTAATCTGCAGCTTCATTTATTTATTTAACTTTGTTAAAATTTAATATTTTACTATAATTAAAGGAAACAAAGTAATATCTTATTTGTAAAAATAACAATCATTGTAATGATAAGCACAACGTGACACAATTACTGTTGCATTACATCGTCGTGTTTAATATTTACTCAATCTGCTTAAATAAAAGTCAAAATACAAAAATTGCAATAACACTAAAATTAACAATCGCACCTTGTATCCTAATATGACATCACCCAACAAAAATTTCATGGAAAAGCGGTTTATTGTAAATATTCATCCTTCTAATCTAAGATTAACGTATTATCAAAAAACAACGATACAAATATGAAGAGGGACTTTGGCACAAACATAATCTTCAGCTTAAATACGAGTGCAAAAATAAAAAAAAGTCAGTCATTGCCTATATTATGGCATACGTATGTATTATCTTGCTTTAGCCACGACGAATAATTTTGTCCGCTAAGCAAAATAGTAATCACATGTATTAACGAAACATACGCCATTTCTTCTAAAAATAATAAGTGTGCAAATTTATATTAATTTTAAAATAGCAAGTCATGTTCGAATTCATTATACACACGTTCACTTGTAATGACGAGTTCTTCTCTGCAGAATTCCACCAAGACCACGAGTCACATAAAGAGAGCTGATTTGCAGTCAGGTATTCATATTAAATCAAAAAAATTATTAATAAAAAACTAAGTGTTTTTCCAAATCTCTGGTGCCCACAAATAAAATAAAATATATATTAAGAATGTGCAGTGTCTCAATATATTAGTACATAAAATAAAACAAAATAAATAAAAAAATAAAATAAATTAAACTTCTCTTTGAATATAGGGAGAAAGATATATATTTAAAAGAGATAGAAAGATAGAATAAAGTGAAACTAATGACCAAGCGAAAGGGAGAGAATAAATATTTATAACAAGTCGAAATAAATTAAATTAAAAAGAATTGAACAAATACACGCACAAATACGAGTATTTATTAATCACTAAAGAAATGTCGAAGATATACGTGCCAAACAAAAAGATAAATAAAATAATTAGAGCGATAAAATATTAAAATAACATCATAATTCTTTCCGCTAGAAAAAAGGTATTACTAAACGTAGGATCTTTTGATAGAAATACACATCGGGAAGTTTTGACAAAAGTCAATTTCGAACAATACACTTTACTTCTAATTAACAAGGTCTACCTAACCCTCCTATTTTTGGTTTATTACACAATTACCTCTGTTAAAAAAAAAAAAACATTATTTTCATAAAACTTCTTAATGATAAATTATTAATCCTTAATAATGAGATAAACATAAATGACATCTCCCTCATATAAAAAATATCCAAATAAGTAAGTATCTAATTATAAAAAACAGTATCTTAACTAAACTAATGCAGTCAGCATGTCCCAAATGATTTTTTCATTATGTTGAAACAGTAGCTAAATCACGTTTTACATATTTTAACTACTATATATATATATATATATATATATATATATATATCAGCTGCATCTAGTATTTAAAAACAATTATTATTGTGTAAAAACAAAATTTTTAAATTACGTCAAAAAAACATAATTGCAGATTAAAACATTGCATTCAATACTTAATGAGGAAAAATTGTACAGCTACATCGACATGGTGATGAACAACGTTAGATAATATAAAGATCGCCTTACAATAATTGTGCAGTTCAAATACTCGACTTTAAAAATCGAATTTATCAACCTGCCCTGGTATTCAACTAACCACGGTCTCTTCTACTATTATTTTATAAAACTTAAACGTTTAAAAAAAAAATCAATAAAATTACAAGGTACTGAATTTATATTATTTTATCCATTTTATAATTTATGGTTTAAAAATGATTTGATTTAATAACAATTTATACGCACGTATAGTAAAAATTTTTTGAAATACAACGATATATTTCATTAATTAATATTATACATTAATTTTGTAGAATTCGAATTTCCATCAACCCAGTTCGTACATCAATATTATACCTAAATTTCCGGTGTGTGCAGTTTATATAAATTTCGGCGCATTCGAATTGCGTCCCTAAATTATATTTTGTCCGAGTTGCGTCCGTGGTTTTTTCACGACACATCCGAGTTGCGTCCGCGGTTTTCTCGCAACATGTACGAATTGCGTCCACAGGTTAATAAACTCATATAGATAATCTCAATTATCGATATCTTATCTGTAAATACTACCTTACAATATTTACTGTTGGAAATTAATTTTGTTCATGTAAGCATCAGTTACACTTCGACATTCCAGGTTCGACAAATTATCTTTTTTTTATATATTTTTATTTATACAATGGAAGATCATGAAATAATTAAAATGTTTAATGAAAAAAATAAATTATTATAATATTGTATTAATGGATACAAATTTTCTTTTCAACAACTTTTAAATGATAATGTTCAGAGTTGGTCTTGTTCAAAACGCTTATGCAAGTGTTCTTTTAAAATGAACGAAAATGACGAAATAATTTTTAGTTCTTTCCTCAGTCTGTAAAAGTGGGACGGGAAATATGTTTAATATTCACCAATTAATCAATTATTAACCGGGACGCAACTCGTACATGTCGCGAGAAAATCGCGGACGCAACTCGGATGTGTCGTGCAATAACAACGGACGCAACTCGGATATCACGATTTATATTTTTGTATTCTGGGACGCAATTCGTATGCAGCCATAAATTTTATACTTCATGATTCATGAAGTGTGTGACATGATTTGTACAGTAATGAATCGATACTTAAATCAATCGTGAACAATAAATTAGATGCATTGCAGCACTCAAGGGAGCATGTATAAAAAATCGGAATATAGTGCACGTTAAACATTCATGATTCATGAACATAAAAATGAATAAGTGCTTTATAGCTCACTATCACAACACATAATAATATAATATTATACAAAATGCGTTTTATTTATCGTAATACGATGGCATAGCATATTTTACTATAATAGACCTTATAACAAACATGGTTTATAAGTTATTTAAATCTCGATGGCTCTTATATAGCACGAGAAGAAAACAATTGGACGATCAAGAGTTTCTAATTTTCAAACGTACATAATTTTTTTTTCAAATATGTCATTTTCAAGCTCACCAAACATGAAAATGTATAACATATTGATTTACGAGTTGGGAATCTTAAAATTGCACTTGTAAGATGGTTTAAAATAAATCAAATCCACTAGTAAAGATGTTTGAAATTCGTTACCAATCAAAAACAAAAACTATTAAATTTATAAAATAAACAATATAAAATATTCATAATTTTAAATTTGATTCGAATCCACTTGAATGAAATAAAACAAAATGCCTTCGAGTTACTATAGTAGATACGTACACCCATGTACACAATAATTTAAATATAATTTTGTCGTACATAAAATATAGTACAACATACAAGTGTATGAATGTACGATGTATGCTTATATTGTTGACACTACTGCTAGAATGGTCGGACATTTTTTTTTTCGTTTTCACGTGTAATATATTAGGTACCCTATACGTTGAATATTGATGCACAGCTATTATATAATACCACGCGTTCCGCAAGATGTTACGGGACGTAGCTGGTCAAATATTATTCCAGACGGGGTTCTCGACATTCTTTAGCCTTAGAAAAAACAAACCTCCCCGAGAGGAAATATGATACAGCCATATGGACACGTTGGCAAGTATACGGTGTGGTCTTTGTGCCTTTCTTATATTCGGGTCGAGAATTTGAGAGACCCGCAACATTTGAATACATATTTAATAGCCATGTTTACAAAAAAAAAAAAAAAAAACCGTTCAATAGGTTTATTAGGTGTGTTATTATGTTATAAAGTAATATATTGCTTGACTTTTTCTATAACCGTCCTAAAACTTGTGTTGTATTGGTATTAGTATCAATGCTATCCTTACGTTTTGACACATTTTATAAACATTAATGATTCTCACATGAACAAAATGGTTATATACGAAGGATTTTATTGACGATATATAATATACACATACAGTAGAAATTCGATTGTTCGTCACTCGTTTATGATCTATTCACACATATTATCCGAGCCGGGTCCGGGCCGCGTCCTAGCCGTGCTGTCCGTGCCTATTTGTTTTATGGTTTGTAATATGAGCACAGTTCCGTTCCGTGTCCTATCCGGGCTTTCCGTGCGCCTTCCGAGCCGACAAATTACTATCGATAACAATATTTCTCGTCCGTACCCGGAGATTAAAAAGGTAAAAACGAATATATTTTGATTGGGTTTTGAAAATCGCTGATATTTTCATCACTCCCTGTTATCCGCCGTCGAGGTCGTGAAGAAAAAAAAACGCAGGTCTTTCTTTTCCGTAAAGTACGGGACATTGCTGCTCAAAAAGCTCGAGCCTCGAGGATTATTTGATTTAGTAGTTGAGTATATGTTTCATATTATTTTTGTGTATACACACGTACATATGTTTATTTTACCTTACTATTGTTATTGCAATACGCACACGTAGTGAAATATACACGTTTGTTGAAAAATTTATGTGAACCGTTTATTCGGTTAGGATACCCTATGACAGTCCCGGTCCCGACGGTGACGGTTAATTGAGTTTCTTCTGCATATATAAAATAACTGATATATTATCATATCGACATTGACTTTGTTGTTTAACATTTTATATTATGTCAAATATTTTTTCATTAAACTCCCAATTTATTTTAATTTTAATTTTAACATCCAATTATTATAAAAGTGTTCATCAATGTATAATCAACCTATTACTTAACGGGAAGAAAATTTAAATCATTAGTTCAACTATTTTTACAATAAATGTTCAGTACTTGTTTGTTGAGTACTTTTAAAAATAGTCTCCTCGAGACGTTTGTTTTCACGAAAATAATAGTATTATTGATCAGACCGAATCAGACGTGTCTCAAACATAACACTTTCCGCCATAAAAATATACGTGGATTTAATGCGTTCGACGTGCCACACCACTCGTACTAGATAGCTAGTATAGTCTCAGAAAATCGACTAGTTTTGCCGTGAAACGCGTCTTCGTCGTATCCTACGTAAGTTTTCGATTAATTTATTCGAGAGTTGATGACTACGGCGGCGGCGGCGGGAGTTCATCCACGTGTTTGGCGGCGAAACGCCCGAGGACGAGAAATAACGTATTATACGTGAATTAGGTACGACGTGACGTGTGTAGTGTGTACTCACGCGCGCGTACGTCGCATTATCGTGTTTACAATACATAGTCTCGTCGTTTACAACACAGAACCGTGTCAATGGATAACATATTGTTTTAAAACACGATACCGTTCTATAATAATAAAATATAGTGTACGCTATATAGCGCATTGGAAATTCGTGCGAAAATCAATGTTTCCGAAATCGTGCGTGCGGCGGCGTCCACTCTTGTGTTCTCTAATATACGTCATTGTGGGTATATATATTATGTACGCGTAACACATATAATATTATGAATATGATATACTTTCGCCGGAGCAGCGCGTTCGAATACGCGAAGAATTCCGTATCGTACACAATACGCACGTTTTATGAATGAAACGAAACGTGTGTGTCTCACGGTCCGATAGTAATAATAATAATAATAATAATAATATGCGTTCGTACACACATCCTACGTCGCACAGCCACACACGCGGTCAAACGTTCTTAAACGACGACTACAGAGACCGCCTTCTAAATTTACGTGTATACGGGTACAATAATACGTATAAGCCTATAATATATTACCCGAAATCGATGGGTGTCCGTTTTTTTTTTTGTATTATTGCATTGCTTTAACGATAATAATAATAATAATAATATTTGACTATACTCGTATGAGCACCGTGTGCGTGAATAGAAGACCTGCGGGCGGACACGCACGCGGGATATCGGGTACATCACGGCTGTATACCATATATATACATACGTATAACACAACTACGCATGTATTATTATAAACACGTAGTGTTCACCGTAGTAGGTCCTGCTGATCTGGTGGTCATTTGTTTACCGATACCTGTTTGTATCGCCGAATCCCTCCGCGCGTTCAAATGCCGGCCATTGAGTAAAATAACGTACCCCCCGGGTAGGCACACCGAGCGTACGTCTCGCATAACATCGGGTACCGCGCCCTTTGACCCGTGTTGTTTTAGTCTGCACTCGCGTATACAGTAACGATTTTTTTCACGCCGGAAGTTCGCAATTCGACCCTGTCGTAGTGTCGTCGATCACGACTGCAGCTGATACACACAGTTTTATGTATATACGAGTACAATACAATGTGGCACCAGTGTACACATGCATCGTGTATGTACGCGCCAAGAACTTTGGCGCAATACTGCAGCGGGTGGGCGGGTGTGTAGTGACTTCCGTTAGATGTGTGCGAATCACATACACAGTGTATATAATATTTATACACACACACACACACATGTATATGACACACGCACACACGTACACGTGGTTATCATGTATAAAACAAATCGCTTTGTACCGCCACACAGACCGACGACGACGGCGATGAAGCCGTTGATATCATAATTTTATATACAGGCTAAATATAATAATAGTAATAATAATAATAATAATAATAATAATAATATTTAAAATGTACATGACGCATAATACGTCAAACGAGAGAACAAACAAACTCACACAAGTGTGTGAGCTAAATTTTTTTCTCTCCATTCCACGGTACGTATACAATTATACAGTAGGTAGTAATAATGTAAAAAGTCAACGACGACGTCGTTGGTACACGTACACACACGCACACACTCACACACACACACACACTAAATGTATACACTGTACAGATACATGTTTGCATACGGAGTTATATATAGTGTGACCCCCGACAATTTAAATCTATGTGATATCTCCTTTAAATAAGGATACTCTTAACATGGTTTTTTTTTTTTTGAAGATTCCAAATTTAATTATTACGAAACATAAGTGTTTGAGTAAAAATTAAAAAAAAAAAAACCACTATTTATTTTAATTTTTTTCATAAAATGTTGTGCCATTTTATTGAGATTATTTTTCTGAACATTTTGACAGTTCAACTTATTATTTTTATCAACTAGATGATTTTTAATATTTTTTCACTAAAAAAGTTGTGAAAAAAAATTATTGAGTTAATGAAAATAAAAACTTTAACGAAACAATTTTTCAGAAAAATATACTTTGATATGTTGAAAATTAAATAAACATAATTAAAATATTGGAAACATTTTGTACTTATCAATTCTCACTTCTGTAAATTATACCAATAAAAAAAAAAAAAAATTGATTATCTACATTATCTCAGGAGATATCGTGATGGGCGAGACACCCTGTGCACGTAGAATATACCTATTTACGAAACGACCTATAATATTATAATAATAAAAACACGAGTGTTGTGACGTGCATTATATTATGTACGCGAAGCAATGATGGTGAAAACAGTTTTTTGTCGGTTTGTTATTTTATTTTTTGTAGAAAAATTATCGCGAGTACGTGCAGTTTTATACTATCCGATCTCGTATACGTACAATAATATGTTGTAGTCTATAATATATACGTGTATATATGTAGGTACATATATATATACATACATAGCACGTACGTTGGGTTTGTCGTATACCTATTCGTTTAATCGTTTATATACATCACGAGGCGGCATAATATAGGAAAAACGAAATTTCGAGGACGGAGAAAGGAACGAAATAGGTAAAACGTCACATACACATACACACACAAGCACGCGATGTACGTATTATATACTCGGTCCTTTCGGCGCATCACGTTTACCTATATATTTACTAAATAATATTATTACCGACACGACGTGTACCTTTATACACACATACACCGCACTGACACACACAACGCCCAAAAATATATAATAAATTACCAATACAATACATACACACACACACACACACACACACACACACACACACACACACACACACACACTCACACACACACACACACACACACACGTATATATATATATATATATATATATATATATATATATATATATATATATATATATATATATATATATATATGTAATACGACGTATCTACCTGTCTATGATATATGACACACACGTTGTGTTATTATTTGTATTATTACCAACGTGTGCTATACCATAATATATATATATATATATATATATATATATATATATATATATATATATATATATATATATATATCATTTATACACATCGAATATTATTGTTTTCCGTTTTTATACGTACTATACGGGTGTGTGTGTGTGTGTGTGTGTGTGTGTGTGTGTGTGTGTGTGTGTGTGTGTGTGTGTGTGTGTGTGTGTGTGTGTGTGTGTGTGTGTGTGTGTGAGTGTGTGTGTATGTACACGGGGTGTACACAGGGCGGCGGAGCGCAGACAATGAAAATCCCTGGGCGCCTAATCAGCTTATTTCGATTCGATGCCGCGCGCGCGTTTAGCGAGATCCCATTCATGTGTCTGCGGCGGCGGGTCACGATCCGCCGGAGCCTAATGATCGGTTTCGAATTCTCTGCGCACCGATGAAATCGGATAGGACCGCCGCCGACACAGTCATTGAGTCATACGCACGTAATTTCTATTCTTTATTATTATTTTTTTTTTTATACATATACTTTTTTCCTCTCTCTCTCTCTCTCTCTCTCTCTCTCTCTCTCTCTCTCTCTCTCTCTCTCTCTCTCTCTCTCTCTCTCTCTCTCTCTCTTTTTTTCTATCTGTATCGTCTTCTTTATTGTACACACGAAAACGCACAGAAGGCGGGGGTAGCGGCCGGTGGTCGTTGCGGACGACGAGGGGGAGGCTGCTGCTGCTGCTGCTGCTGCTGCCGCTGCTGCCACCACCGCCGTCGCCACCGCCGCCGCCGCCGCCGCTGCTGTGTTGCCGAGACACAAAAGAACATCCGGTGGACACCACAGGAAATCGGGTAGCGTGTTATGATTATATATATATATGATATACGCGTGCAGTACGGCGCGATCGGGGCGACGTTCTCACCGCACGAGAGTATTCGCCCGTATAAATACGTGCGCGGAGGATCTGTCGTCCAAGTCCGTAAAACACACAAAAAAAAAGTAATAATAATCATAATAATATATTTTGTTGTTTTACGTGTAGGTACCTGTATAAACCTTGAAATCGTCTCTTCGTCGAGGTCTCGTATCGTCGCGTCTTTCGCTCACGTCGCACATTCCGTGCGTTTCGCGATTTCGACGCGGGTTGTACGAGGTAGTGTGTGATGCACATAGAATCCAAACAGCTTAACCCACAAAAGTGTATTCGTGCGCATGCGTATTTATGTGGACGGGCAATTAAAGTTTTGAATTATTTTCTATTTCATTTATTCTGTGAAAAATAATGGACACTTTTTAGTACGGGTAAAGTCATGTTTTTTAAACCATCTATAAAATATCAACATTTTAGCATTGAAAATAATTATTTAAGTATTAATGTCAAAACAAATCAAGTACCTATATTACTGTCTTCGGATTTTTTTTTTTTTGAGCATTGAACCTCATTAGTTTTGAAATATATCATTCAAAAACGGAATTTAATTTTTTTTTTCGCAGTTAGGCCCGGCTGTTTTGGTCCTACGCGCCTTAATATATACATGTATATTCCCGTAGGCGCAACTAGTCCATTTTCTTTTAAGGAATTTCATATTTATTTTAGGAAAACGAAAAAAAATGTTCCTTTATGCTGTAGCGTTTTCATTGTACGTACAAAATTTTGGGATGTTTGACCTCCGTATAAACCCCCTGCAGTTACGCCCCCCATTGATTATTGGGTGCACGAATGCGTTTTTCTTCACTCTTCGGACTTCTACCTGAATCTGTCTTTGGTTACGTACATTATGTTATATATATATATGCTCTTGCATTTAGTTTAAAAAATAAAACTACCTTTTAGATACCATAGCCTTCGAGGATTGTACAATGAATACGCACAGAAATTATCTAGTGCGATGGGAAATGTACATAAATAAATAAATCTCATAAACGGGCAACTGAAAATGATAGAAAAAAAAAATAAAAAATATTTCATGGGAGGTATTATTGGTGCCGGACGAGTAATTTTTTTTTCTTTGATGGGATTACGTATACCCTACCGAGCCACACACAATGGTCGTCCCCCAAAATTGAATTCCGTTTTGTACGATCATCGGTAAACGAGTTACTCGGTGACTTTTTTCTACTTTGAAAAACTGTCGCCTTAGAATTCCGTTCGTATATTGCTGCGCATACCAGCAGTCCACGGCCCTCTAATGCGAATGTCATGATTTCATTGAGTTTTTTTCTCCTGATGATTTATTCATTAGGCGGTCGTCATCGTTGTCTATACCATTCCAATAAACCTACCTGCAGTACTCCGCAATATTCATTTGGATGTATGATTCCGTTTCTCGGTCGTCCTGCGCCGTTTATTTTTTGAGTTTACCTCGGACAAGAACGGACAGGCTCGGATCCGGGCGGTCGAACTGCAGTCGAGAAAATTTCAAAGTTTTAGTGAACTGTATAATATTTGGAATACATTAGTTTTGATTAATTAAAAAAAAAAAAAGTTTTTACATTTCACTCATTAGCGTTCATAGTATACGTAATCAGATGAGCATAAGATACGGGGGCGACTAAAATGGAGAGACTTGCTCGAGTGTAAAAAATCACTGGAGCCGGGCCCGGGCTAGTGATGCGGCGTTATAATGAAGAAACGGTGGATCGCAGCGCATGTAAAAGTATAAACGACGAGAGAACCTATTTCTATTGTCCGGCACGCGCGTCCGTCATGAAATCCGTAATTTTCTTCACTTTTCGCGTAACACGCGCACGTAATTTGTCCACGTGCACACTGCTGCAAGTACGATGTACGGGGGTCGCACGATAAATCGTTACAATTATCGAGGTTAATTATTGTTATTATTATTTAGGTGTACATAATACGCGAGGCGCACGTCATCGCGGAATACGCGAATGTTGTTTTTTCCTGGTTTTATACGCGCACGAGCCCGCGTGATCGCGAATGCCCTCCTCCCGCCCCCCGCGGCCGGCTTTGCGGCTGCTGACCGGCCGTCGTCGACTCGAGGATAGGTTCTCTTCCTCTTTTTTCCTCTTCTCTATATCGACCGCGTCCGCGACTCAGACCGCAAATTTACCGCCGCGGGTGAGGTCGTACAAAACAAGTCGACGGACGGACGACACAAAGTGTATCTGTTCAATATATTATAAACAATACACGCGACGGTCGGCTGCATCACGCGCGCGCGATTCTTGCGAGGCGGACGTAGGCGAACGAATTCCGTGAATACCTGTAGAATGTGTCGCATCCACTCGAAGAAATCACTCTTGTCGTCGTCTCGAACGTCGACGGTTCGCATAATATTATCAAAGTCTATCGGCGGCGCAGCGTTTGACTGCGACATTGTTATGTATCATACGTACGGTTCGTTATGTTCGTTTAGTGAAACGCGTATATATAAGTATTATATATAAGTGGAGATTGGGAGGGGGAGGTGCTGGGAAAAAATTACAGAAATTGTTGAAAATTATCAAAATTATTGAACGTGTAACGTGCCAACAGAGTTGACATGTATACGAACGACTCCGGTACATGATTGAAGGTGAAGTGTAAAATCGATCAAATCTTAACAATTTTGATAATTTAATTTACACTTTGTGAAAAATTGTACACTTTGACAAAATACGTTAATTCGCAATTACAGAAAAATAGGTCGCACGGTAAAACAGAGAGAGACGCGAAATGGCTTGAACTCGATCAGCTGAATACTTATGCATGATGAGATGATCCCGGGCCGGTTATGTAGTCGCTGGTGGCATCTTTTGCAGGACTTCTGGAGGTCCCGCGTGTCCATTAATTAATATAAATATTAAACAGGCCTCGCAAGTGTATTTCTGCGAATCGGTCGTTTTACAGTTTGTATAAAGTATTTTATAACAATTATCATGAGGGCTCGATTAGGTATTCTAATAATATTATGTTTTTTTTAACACTATAATGTAATCGTTTAGTGTCTTGAAATATTTAATTTATTACAAGTACAGAATATCGAAATATACCGCGGAAGCTTATTGAACACGTTCTTTCGTTTAGTAAACAACAGTATACTCGTGAGTTATTTTATGTCGTTTTATTGTTTTATTAGTTTAGAAGAATTTTATAATACATAATATATTATAATGCACTGCGTATGTATGGAGTTCCGCGTGTTAAATATGCGTTATATAAACATATACTAATATTAAAATAATTAGAATATTACCACACATTTTGTACATCGCATACATCACATCACATGATACATTCAATACACGGAACATATTACATTTAAAATAAGTATTTATAAAATAAAGAGCATTTTACGAAAGTTTTCCCAAAATATTTCTATGTTTTTCAAAGTACGAAATACTTATTCAACACGAATCGCCAAAATCATGGAACTTGACAAAATATTCTTTCCTTGAGATTTTTCAATGAAATACATTTTTTCAATTTTTTCCGCCAAATGTCAAATAATTTACAATACATACATACATTACATACACAATTAAGTGATGTATCGTTCTATTCAAGTTATATATCAAGTCTAATCAAAACTTGATATATTTAATCACGATAGAAAATACGAGTATATACAATGACCTCTATTGATAATCACGCCTGCAGATATAGAATATGTCCGATGCCATCGCAAAAGTCAATCAGCTTAGTTAAATGACGCGAAAGAAGCTTTTCTGCAATGCTCAAGGTCAAAACATGTGCACGTACCATCGTGCTAAAAATCAGATACAATAAATTCTTCAACTTTAAACACGTTTTTTCTGTTAAACTTAGAAAATATTTACTGTATTAGAAATTGATTATAATTTTAAAGGGGGGAGGGTGTGTCCCCACGGGTCATTATTTTAAGGTGATTTCAGGCACTGTCCGTTGTCGTCCAGTGGAATATAATATGTACAAAAAAAAAAGCGATTTCACCGAGCGGACGCGACACTGCACGTAATAATAAAATACGCCGCACACGGGTGTACCTCTGTATAAATAACGTGTGTACCCACGTAAATATGGTACATTATTATGATAGACCTTAAACACGTACGTACGCGGTGGTTTCGGCGGTCGGGCACGAACGGTGCCTAAGTCCGAACGAAAAGGTATATTATTGTCATCGTCGACGGTGACGAATGAGGGGGTTGCGTGGAGGGGGGTGCCAGGTGGTGTGCCGTATATACACAGGTGTTTTGTCGTATTTAGGAGCGCATTAATAATAACATTCTACGTACGAAGGAGCAACCGCTGTGTCGCGTCAGGGGCGGGAGTGGAGGCGGCGACGGTTGCGGCGACGGCGGCGGCGGCGGCGGCGGTAGTTCCATCCGGTGTGTGTGCGGCTGGTTCGGTTCAGTTGGTTATTTCACTCACGACCTACAACATCGCAATACGACGGCGACGACGACGCGCGGCGGACGTGTGCTCTGCAGAGACGACAGCTCTTGTGTGCGTGTTTTTTTTTGTTTTTTTTTTTTTTTTGACGAGTATTTTACTTTTCCGTTTTGATATTTTTTTATTTTTTTTTTTTTGAAAAACATTTTTTTCTCGCCGCCGTTTTCGCGCGTTTCGACAAACGGTTCCACCAGACTCTCGGTCTTGATCATGAGCGGGTCTGCCCGGATCGTGATCTCGTAACACGGCGCCAAGTTTGGGCGGCGACACTTTGAGACCGGCCGGCATCGACGACCACTGGGGTGAGTACACTCGCACGAGACTACGTAAACATATTATTATTATTATTATTGTTATCGTGTTGTAATTCGTCCGACGGACGTTCGCCAAAGTCCGCGATTTTTTTTCCCCGACCCGGACGAACGCGTGCCCCGGCCACACCGCGCCGTCGGGTCTGCGAACCGCACCCGGGGGGGTAATCTTTGACGGGACGTTATTCGTGTGCGTGTACAACGGCCGCCGCCGCCGCCGCCGCCGCCGTCATCTCGTTAACGACATAATATATTATTACATAACAGTCGGTATTATTAATATTTATATGTGTGTGTGTGTGTGTGTGTGTGTGTAGTACACCGTGTTATTTATTTATCTCGTTAAATCCCGTCCGCATTGTTTGTACGCACTCTGAATTCCGCGATGCACTCTGACACTATATTGCCGTTTTGTTGCGATAACACCGTGGTCGATACGATTATCGATAAAAATATTAAACAACATTATCGTGTACGACTCCAACGGGTACGACACCGGGCGCTTTTGGTCCTCGCCAAATCCTACACGATATAGGTAGTGGCTCACGACGATAATCGCCGCCGTACGATATTATTATTATTGCCGAACTTTGTTAACAGTCGATTAACGTGCGCCGTGCTCGCGCCGCAGCGCCTATGACACGACAACAATAACGATATTATATTATGTAAATACGGATCTCACAAATAAACGTCACAGACGCCGTATGTGATAATACACGTCATAATATACTCGTCGGCGGGTTCACAGCTACGTGTCTGTACGTTTTTTTACGTCACGTGCGGCGACGATTTTAAATAACTAGTATTTATATTATTATGTACGACGCGTACTTTCCGATAGACGTGCTTACGCACGTCGGTACGTCATTTTAATAATGCAATGTTTTTCGTCGACACGCACCCGAATCGTACACGTATACTTTGTAGAATAATTTATCGTGTTAAATCATATATTATATTATATTATATTATATTATTATTATATTAGACAGGATGTATAATGAATAATGTACATAATATATTATTATTATATATGTGTGTGTGTGTGTGTGTGTGTGTGTGTTACAAAGAGCAGCGTTTGTGTTCAGAAACCACGTTATGTATATTTCCGAGCGCAGGTTGTGACATGAACGGTTTGCGGAATGTCTAAAACGTTTTTTGTTCGTTTCTGCTTCTATCCGCCGCCGCCGCTAGGATACTAGAGAGTACCTACAATATAATAATCATGATATAATGAATGGCATTATCGGTGTAGTCTGTATAATATACCGTCAGCCACTAAGATGTTTTTAATTCGAGATTTGGTTTACTTATTATCTCGTCTCTAATGGACGTGTACGATTTTCTTTTCTTTTTTTCCCATATGTACACCGTCCAATTATTAAAACTCCGTAACTATTATTATACGGTTGGTTTTTCGTTATGGGATTGTCGAGACTAAAACAATTTAACAATGAATCCAGTGAGAAGTATTTACAGATTATTACTACTCGTACTATCACCGTGTTACACGAATACCTATTTGTTGTATACGAGTTGGCCCGAGTTGTAAATCTCATACACCTATCTCGAGAACACGGCATTTAGTTGATGAAACTGTTTTCATATTGCACAATTTCAATTTGATATTTGAATAAATTTGCGTTCGATAAAAAAATAATTGGTATTCAACGTGACTAAAACAACACAATTTTCATTAGATAATAATACAATGTATTGTCAATAATTTTTGATATTTTTAGACGAGTTTGATTCGCAATTATTTAGTCATCACGCAGGAATTAACGAATGCATTCGTGATTTAAATGTTCGTATTGATCTCATAGAGAATAAAAAAATAAATAGCGACATTTTATAGATCAAAATAAACGTGTCTTGACATGTGTCTGTAATTACAGGCATTTTATAAAAGATATGAGATAATATTTATCTAATTAATTTTAATAATTTCGATTCAATTGTTACATACTATTCATAAACTGATTAATTTTCTAATTTCTTAATCATATAATATTCTGATGATATTTTAGCTAATTCTGTTTTAATTTAAGCTCTATTAATTTATTTTCAAGTCAAGAAATACACGTCCCTATGTGTAATGTACTAAAGAAGTTTTTGTTATCATTTTTTCGTTGCTAATGGTTACGTAGTTAAATTGTGCTTGGTGACGTCATATTTATTTCCATTAGACTTGGTCAATTTGTAGCAGTGATTATTAAGTATTATATTGATTTATACGTTTTCATATAAATATTTAACTCGTAATTCATTGTAAGTATCGTACGTATACAATTATTATTTTATCGTTTAAAAGGCAAGTTCACTTTTTATTCATTTAAATTAACGGTACACACACATATATTTTATACAAGCCTGTACAAGACATTTTGAGGTCCATGAGCCAAAATTTAAACGATGCATCTATAATATATATATTTAAATATACTTAATCATTTTTTTAAAACTGAAGATCCATTAAAAATGTCTAATAATTTCTAAGGACGAAAAAATTGGAAAAAATAAAGAATTTAAATTCAATAATACTGGAAAATTTAGTGTTTAATAATGGATTGATGACAACATTACAAACATACTTTTTTATTTTTATCCTCGTTTTTATCACAATTCACGTGTCCAATGGTAATCCTTAATCGGTAGGCAGATTTGTGATCACATGATTGTTATAGTTTTTTATCATTAGACTATAAATCTATAACGAAAAAAATCAGAATATTTTTGAGTCTTGGGGACCATGACCTCTCTTGACCCTCCCTTTAATCCAAGCTAGTATATATTCCAACTAATTAGGATTGACGGATTATTAATTAAAAGAGCTAATTAAAAACACACGTTTGAATTGTGAAACAAAAAACGCTGGCGTTTAGTTAAAATAACACTATAATTAATGTATTTTCAATTAATTAGGTTCCAGTATAATGTAATATGCACACTAACACTAGTATTGTAATTTAAGTGAAAAATATCTGAATTTTTATTCATTTCCATAAATTATGTTATATTTGAATAAACACTAACTTTATAAATGCAGTGCTTAAAAAATATACCTATGTATTGATGTTTCAAATAAAATATTCATAATTATTGTAAGGACACATATTTTTTTACAGTGTATAGGGAAATTATTTTATTCCTTGACTTAGATAAAGTCGAACGTAAACCTATACTTGTTTATAAAACATAATCCAAGGCACTTCTGAAAAATATTAAATTACTAATAAGTTTCACGAGTCATTTGAAAACGTTCCCACTGCTCTATTGTTAGTAATACAATGATTAGTAGATAATTACATTTTGTGTTTCATTGTTTTAAAAATAATAACGGTCCAACTGTAACTGACAAACCCTAATTGTAAAGTATTTAATTATCGATTACCGTGTGGAATACAATATAATTTATACTCATTCTTATAATAAATATGGTACATGTATGTATACATTAATGCACTGCGTAGGTTCACGCATGCAGATACTTGATAAATTGCATATAATTATGTATTGTCTGTAGCAGGTAGGTTATTAGGTACCTTAAATAAAGGAGATGAATTAATATTCACGAATATAACATCTAATAATTCAAGATATTAAAATATGATAAATTATCCTTAAAAAGTATTACCAATATTAACTTAACATCTTAATTTTGTGTTAGACATTTGTAACATGTGTGTCTACGTCTTATGTTATGTTGATCGATTAATTTAGTTATTGGACATTTATACAAAATCATTCATCTTGAGTAAATTAAAATAAGTTTAGTTGCCAATTTGCATACCACTAAATACCTATTGTAAATACCCACTTCATATCATTAAGGTTAAAAATTTAGCTATTAGTTATTATTTTTACCGAATAATATTGCAATATTAACAACAGTGAATAGTAGGTGCCTATTGTATTAGATTTATGTAATGCGATTAAAAATTCAATTTTGCAGTATAATTGTACTATGACTAATGTAATTAAAAAAAAATCAACTAATTGGACGCTTTTCCTTGTTTAATAAGCCTTGTATATTGTAAAATTGTAATTTTAAGTTCAACGTACATAGTTAGAATGTATGCACGCAGCACTGAAGAGTAGGTACTAATTTTTTTAACTTTTGACGAGCACACGTATATCTAATTAGATTTTAATATGACTTTTATCCAGTTGTTAGCTCTTGAAAAATGTCAATGTTATTGGGAGGAATCGTAAATGATTTTTACTTTTCAATATGGTATAATATCTATCACTATAGAGTCTATAGTATAGACTTAGTTATAGTATAGACTTATTATGAATTAGGTATTGAAATAAAATATCGTAATTAAATAAAACAATTATTTTGAATAATATGTTAACCATGGTATAATACTAATTGAAATATTTGTACTGTCAGTTTAAACACCGAAAGAAATTGATCACGTTTTGTAAAATACGAGTACGAGTAGACAGATACATTAATATAGTTTCAGGGCTTGGCGAATAATTGTATGGATAATTAATAATAATAACATGTCATTTGACGTTAAATTTTCTTCTAGAATATTGTGTGCATGGTGCCAAACATATACTTAAAAGACATTATGGACGAAGTAGGAAGTTCACCGTTATTATTGTCAGTCTCTAACGATTCATGACTGACTTATGATCCCAGGTATAGCGTGTGAAATCTAGAGAACAATGATTGTAGTAGGATCTTGACCTACCTGGAAGTTAGAGACCACCATTATATTTTTTCGCTGAAATATTTTATAAAACGGACAAAATAAAATTTGCTACCTTTTTAAAAATGTATTAGTACAATTTCGGAAATACGTGAAAAAAAATCGATGAATCATCACCTTCCTCAGCAAGGATCTTTTGTACTATATTTTGTATTTTACCACACATAGTTTCTAACTACATAACATTTGACAAGGCTATACTATTTAAAATAAATGTCAGTTCGTATATATTTTCTTTAGTAAAACTACATAATAGAATGAAAGATAATAAACACATTTCTTAAAAAAAGTATTTATCCTCTTTTTTTATATGTATAAATTTCAACACGGATAGGTATAAATGTTTTGAAAGTGAACCATTTATCAAAGTGTTCTTAATGCTTACCTTTTTTTTTTTATCATAAATACTATATATTTATTACGATGAATAGTTTTTTTGTATATTTTTATCTCCGTTTGGAAGTTATTTAACAGTTTTAATATAAAAATGTATTTTTGAATGGAGAAATCTCTCGAGGAATTCAACTATTTCTTCAGTTTCTCATCCATCAATGAAAAAATATATGTTTCGTGATATTAATGTAAAAATATATTCAACAGCCTATTGTCTACGATACAATCAAACCTCCTCTATACATAAAGAAATAATGCATTTTTGTGCGATGTAATAATCACTTTCTACAGAACATGTGTATTAATTACATCGCATACAGTGAATGATTTTATGGTTGTTTTCAAAGTAGTTTGAACGCGTAAATACATTTTTAGACTGTATAATTATGTGCCCGTTAATTAATTTTCTCAAATTGGAATCACTAAATAAGTAATAGTTTCGTTATTTTGATTCATTGAAACTGGTGTAATTTATTCAATTACGGTAGTATAGACACGGTGTTTTAAAGATAATTACTTTAGAAAAAACAACGATGTATCTATGTAATATATTTCTATAATGTATACTTGATATATATACAAGGCGTATAAAGTTTTGAACAAGATGCGTTCAAGTTAAGTCACTGTAGCTAATCACTTAAATTTTAAATAAATACATTGCGGTGAACAATTAGACACATCAAACGTAATTGGATGTCTACGAAATCTCAAGTTAATAATACTATTAAATCTTATAATGTAATAATTTAAATGTGTTAAATTGAATATCATTCGACACTTTTCATAATGTATGCTATTTCTGTATTCGTGTATATGTATATAATAGTTAAATTATTGTATTGGGTACATATTTCAAAAGCAGCGTTGTTCCCTGATTTTTCGTGAGAATAAGAAATAGGTCATTATTATTGACAACTACGAAAATTGATGAAATTATATAATTACTTATTAAGAAAAAAATGATCGTTTACTATACGCTTTTAATTTTTTAATTAGTGTGTGGTCTATGTCTATTTACACGCATCATATTCGTTCGTTTATATTTTATATGTATGAGTATATTTAACATAGACGACTGTGGATGATGTTCTTTGGACCATGTAAAAAGCGTTCGGTGTGCGTTTACCGAGAAATTTTATCCGTAAAAATTTTATACGTCATTAAATACAAGGGACATAGTCGGGTGTTCACGTTAAATATCTGGCCGATTAAATGTTTCGAGCGGACCGGCACTTAATAAAACGTCTCGGTTTTTTCTTTTGATTTTTTTTTATTTAATTTGCGTACTACTCACGGTTAAAAGTTAAAACGTGTTCGGTGCTTAATGAATATCCTTAACAACAATTTAAATAAATAAATAATAAAAAAAAAAAAACAACGGCTATCAACCGTACAGTATATCCCATATATATTGACTCGTAAATGTGTTATTTATGCAAATCGCGACGTCTCTTGGACATTGCCCATGAACACGCCACAAGACCAGCATTACGGCGCGGTCGTATATATATATATATATATATATATATATGTATGTATGTATATGTATATACTATACACGTACGCACATAAACATACACACATGTATATATTATTTTGATGTTTTCGTTCAGACGATCACACACCCACGTGAAAAATTCCATATTTACTCTCAGTCATTATTCCGGTCGACACGTGTTTTATGACTATGGTCGCGGCGAGGATTTAATGACCCATTGAAAAGAAAATAATAAACTCGACAATAGGATTTCTGATGTTTCATTCATGTCGATCACAATATGTGATGTCCGGTGGTCAAAAAAATTTCCACCGGCGGCGCCGTTACCGTTTGAATAGATACGATATAGTTTTCCATTTTCCTATATTATATATATAGACACATATCAGTGTCGCTGAACTCCGTCAGTACCTACGCTGCTGTCGTAGATCTATACATAATATATGAGTCACGTACCACTTACGTGCAATGTATAGTAGCGCTTGCGGGTGCACGTACCTAAATCACACTATAAATTGCGCTGTATAAGTTCCGGAAACATTAATAGGCAAGACGTTTTTCCAAAATTTCTAAAAATAAAAAATAAAAATTCTCTCACGTAAGAAGGCAGAACGAATAAAATTATAGTAAAAAAACATTTTCATTGATTAAAACAATAGCAATGACAATTTCATCCGGACCGAAAGGAATGTATTTGATTATAATCGATATTATTATAATTTTTTATATTAATATTATATAAACGATTAATTACAAACAATAAAAAAAAAGAAGCCGAGCACTAGTGATATTTTGTTTCAATATTGTAATAATTTACTCGTTTTTACTTTCGGTTCAGATTGAGATTTTTCATTTCTCAAGTCCCTCTCACTCACAAAACCATACGGCTGCGTGTATACATACCTATACGATACACCGCCGCCGTGCACTGTAATGGCGCACATTCGCCCCGTGGTCGGTACTTTAAAGTTTAAAAATAGTAAAAAAAAGGTTACAAATAACTAATCGTGGGGACTTGTATGAACTAACTTTTAGCAAAACACGTCCATCTCGTTAAGATAGCTTTTTTCATTTGTACCTATACAATATACATTATACATATTTATAAACAATATATTTAATTTTTCATTGCATACGTACTTTTGTAACAATATTTTTTTTAGGGGGCGTCTGTCGGATTTCTTTTTTAGAAGTGGGTGGTAAAGATAAAAAGTTTGGGAACCACTGCTTTAAACGAAGCGCTTGAAAACAACAACCCCCCCGTAAAAACCTCAAGACGCGCGTTCGCAAAACCACGCGCTCGCGACACGTCGAATAAAAAAAAAAATAAAAATCAATCTATAATGATTTATAATATCGTTTCAGGTGAATCATCCGGCGGCGGTGCAGATCATCGACGGGCCCGACGATTGCGGTGATAATGGAAAATCCGGCCTACAACCCGGAGGAGGGCCAACGGATGGCCAACGAGTGTTTGGCCTCGAGGTTATTGTCCGGTAAGGACAACGCGGGCGTCCGTGGCGGCGGCGGCGGCGGCAGCGTCGTCGGCCGTGTCGGCGGCGGCGGAGGTATCGGCGGCGGAGGTACCGGCGGCGGCGCGGTGTCCACGATCTACGACCCACGCGCGTACGGCGCGACCGCCGCGGCCGTCGTAGTGCAGACGACGCCCACGCCGGTCGCATTCCAGCCGGGCCGGCAGCGGCCGGGCGACGGCAACAACAAGAGGTGTACCTGCTGGCAGCCGCCCTCGGACGTGCCGCCGCGTTTGCACAAGTGCAACAACGGCGGTTCGCCTGCCAGGACCATGTGCCACACCAACATGGCCACCGTGTACACGTTTCTGTTCTTCGCCGGGGTCATATCCATGGCCACAATATTCCTGATGTACGTCACCAGGATACAAGGTGAGCGCCACGACGACGATTCATTTTTGCTATCGTCACGACGACACGGATCGGCGGTCAGGGCTGTCCGGCAGGGAGTCCAGAGGCGTCGTTTTTTTTGGGGGGGGGGCGAAGGATTCTCGACAAAATGTCAACGTGATGTGAATATTATAATTTTTTTTTTTGTTTTTCAACTGACTTTCGGATTTCACGTTTTGGACACACGCCGCTGGTTAATCAGTCCTAATTCAGTAGATTATTACACGATATGGATATTTTTCGTCGCCACTGCCCGTTGTGATGACGATAATATCATTATATTATTATTATAATAATAATAATAGTAATAATAATAATATATTTATTTAGAAAATTCAGAAATATATACAATGTTTTTTTTTTTTTTTTGGTATGCAGTACCATCTTTGCAAATCCCCTTTAAGCATAGCTTGTGGGGGGGGGTTGAAGTTTTGAGATTCAGTATAATATAAAACTTTGACAAAAAGTAAAAAATGAAAATAAATTTTAAAAAAAAATACATATATATTATATAAATGTAATAGAAAATGATACAATAATGATCAATAACTTAACTTACACAATCAAATTAATTATTGATAATACTAATAAAAAAATGAAAATAAAAATTTTACATACCAATTTTTTTATTACCTAAAAATAATTTCCGAAAAATCTGTATTTCTTACAAAAGATTTAAAAACGCATATACTGTTAAAATTTCAAATATTAATATTAAGCTGTCTACATATTTTTGTTGCAGTTGAAAATGAACTACTTTTGAAATGAATAACGTATATTTACCATAATTTTAATTTGAAAATATTCCGTAAGCACTGCGAACTTCAATGGCTATGGGTTTCCCCGAAACCCGGCAAGTTTAGTCTCTCGCTACCAAAACTTGAAATGACGTCCGCGACAGCAGTTGGAGCTCAAATCGTTGTGAAAATATTAATCCCGATCGCCTGATTTGTATCTGTATAGGTATTCGGGTTTAATAGATTTTGTAATTTTGAATTTTTCACAACGTTCTATTATTCACAATGATTTTCCCCTTCGAGTAGGATTTAGGCTTCACGAGTACGAGGCTCTCGGTTGAAGGGGGTCCGGGTGTACGCGTGCAGCATCTTTGTGTGGCACTTCCTGTGTGCGCGCGCGCGCCTATGTACGTATAAAACGCAGATATCGTAATGAGTTATTGTCGGTGTGTTCGTACGCCGTGTGCTGTACACGTGCAGCACACGAACGAGTAGACGCGCGCGTGTTCAAGGGCACCCCCTGCAGTCGTGGCGCGTGGCGCGGTGCTATTTCCGTGTAAAAGTACCATTGCGGAGGTGTGCTGTTATAACGCAGTAGGGTGAGGTGGTGGGTCTGTATACTATTAGTAGCTGTAGTTACTATGGGACACCCCTACTGATGACCGAACTTATAAGTGAAAAAGTTATTCTGGAATCGCGTGTGACGACGAATCGCGTTTCACGTCAGAATTTCACGGCGTATATAAGTGAAGAATATTTTCATTTCATTTTTTCGATACCAAAAATTAGGTACGTGTGATTCACCTTTTTTTTCAATTCCGTTCTTTTATCAATTACTTCTTTTTACGTCGTCTTCATTCTACAACATCACTACATACGTATAGGATATATAATTAATAAACTGTACGGAAAACAGTAATTGAAATTTCAATCAAACCGATAACTGTGTTTTCTATACGCAGCACTGCAACCTATACACGTTTAATTAATAACTCACGAGTTGTTTTAACGAAACGTCATGAATGGTTGGGAAAATAATTCGACTCGTAGACACACAATGACTTGGACGTTCTCCAGAACATCGTCAACGCATGCCGTCGCAGAATATTTCCAGCCGATCGGAGAAGGAGGGGTACTTGCTCGGTCGTCCGTGCTCTTCCTGTAGCGATTAAATACACAGTTCGTTAGGTCTAGTTTTCGAGTTAATTTTCGTGTAAACACTTAAACTCGACGAAACGTCAAATCGAACGTACAGAATAACCGAAATATATATTGTATTTCGAATACTTCACTGCATTAGCATTTTTTTTCCCCGTGTACACAATAATATGATTTATTGTGTTTACAAGTCGCGAGGGGGGAGTGGTGGTCGGGTGGTCCCCTCCCACGCCCACCCATGTGGTGCTCTCGCGTACGAACGATACGTATATATTATGCAGGTACGTTTGTTTACTACGCGTATACACGTACATTATTATTATTATTATTATTATTATACGGGTACATCAAACGCGAAGACATGAACGCGCGCAATCTCTGCCGTACGATATAATATAACATGTATATACCGTAAATGTGTACTGCTGCTTAGCAGGTAGAGATACTACGGCGTGCTAACCTACACGTGTATAATTCGATTTGGACAACACAATGGGTAGAACTCACATAATGCACCACGAACTATGGACGTATAGATCGATCAGATTACGCGTCGTGATCGAATGATACCGAAATGTTGATAGTGCTCTGCACGCGTGTATAATACGTTTTGTGTGTAGGACGATGAGCGGGCGCGTGTGTTGTTCTGCGCTGCAGAACATATTATACATATAGCTGTACCTATATAGTTATAGTATAGACGCATAACTATATAATAATGACTATGATGATGATAATAGTAATATGGATGCCGATTCCGGCCGTAGTTTCAATTTGAAAACAACGTTATTGACGAAAAATTAACTACCAATAAAAATATAGGTTCTCCCGCGATATTATTTCCCCTCCGTACGTATAAACCACTCACGAAATATTCGATATTAATAATTCTATAGAGATATATTATATTTTTGAGTGTAGGTACCAGCGTCTTTTCATTCACTGCCCGGGGGCAAGTGGATATTAATTTTCTAGAAGCACGTACAACGCGTTATACCGAAAAACCAATAGTAATATTATAATGACTGAGTGTGTGTGTGTGTGTATGCGCATTATACGCACACTCCTCCAACACAACAACAATTAATAAGGATATCATCATTTCTCGAGTTCTCCCACACCCATTTGTTTGACGCGAAAGTTATACAACCATCTGTTGATTAAAATTTTAAAAAAATAAAAATATTTTACATCATGATCGTGTGCACGTTATTATTTATACGGTTCCACGTTTTTAAGCGGATTTATGATTTTTGTTTTTTATTTGTTCACAGTTCCACTCAAAGAAAAGTTTCTGTTAGTAGTAGAAGGCGAATTTCAAATCACAAACATCCCGTACACGATAGGCTTTGTAAATAGGAATTCTTCGGAGTTTTTGGCGTTGAGCGCCAACATCACAACTCAGGTAATTATCGGCTGTCGGCCGTCAATGCTACTGCGTATCAAACGATATCCGGACCGACACTCATTTATTCACACGTTTTTTCAGTTGGACGACACGTTCAAATACAGCGAACTGGCACCGTGGTACGACGGTTGCGAGGTGACCGACCTGAGTCCCGGGCAGACAAAAGGCGTTCAAGTGCAGTGCGAGATCAAGTTCTTTCAAGACCCCGAGTCCGCGATCGGCATCGGCCAGATCGGCATAGCGTTCCTCAAAACGCTGCGCATACAGCACGGGCACACTTGGCTGGGAAACTACAGCATCGACGTGCAGTCGATTGGATTCCAAAGTAAACAAACACACACACCGCACTCGTCGAGTAAACAATGTTTTGAATGACCAATAATTGCGTTGCGTTTCTGTAATAGTAAGTGGCGAACTGGGCGTGTGGACCGACTGGTCCGAGTGGAGCGGCTGCGAAGACCCCGGAGACTACGTGGCCACCAGGACGAGGAAATGTCTGACCCGTGACACGCGAGAACCGACCAGCGTGGACCGGTGTTTGCTCATACCGGGCAACAAGAGCGACCTGGACCTGATGCCTTGTCGGATATATCTGTCGCAGAGCTCCTCCTATCTCGACGAATATTTCACCGACCCGCCTCCGATCTCCACGTCGACCAGCAAAGAAGTCGTCGAACAGGCGCCACCCAGTAAAGCCACGGAAAACGGTAATTGAAAAAGAAAAATAATAATAATAAAAAAAAAAAAATGTTCGACGTTACAAAATCTGCACGACGCTCATACCTACATATATTTAATGTAATTAACGCCTAAATTAGAGTGAACTTATCCGTTTTAATGTGGCAAAATACACGATTTCGTACACCTGATTATTTTAAATATTTATAATCTAATTAAAAGAAAAAATATATATATTCGTCTTCATTAGTTGATTTTACTTGAATACGTTCCTTTTGTTTTCTTGCTACGTTATGTTGAAGTGAATGAACCCAATAAAGTTTCGACTGTATAATAGTTAATATTGGCGAATGATTCGTATGTTACAATATGTTTCAGCTAAGAATGTAGAGTCTACATTGTAGACGTTATATATTATAGATTATGAAAGCTATTATGCGGGTTTCCCATTATACCTATTACCAAACAACGTTTGGTATTAAAAGATAATTTATGCGATTACAATAATTTTATTTATCATAATAATTTATTTAAATTTAAATTCCAATTTGTTCGTGCCTTTGGCTATTTCTCGTATGTACTTATTTCGATTAAAATTTAATTGAAATGTAATTTTTTTTTTTTTTTGCTTCAATCATAAACATCTAAGATAACAGCTTTGTATAGTTTGTACTGTAAGATAATTGTCACACACAACTCTATTGTCTACTCTGAAATAATAATGACCAACATTTATTTTTACGATTTTAGTTGAAGATAATTGGATTTGTGACGAATGTAAGGCGGACGAAGTCTGTTTGGCTGACCGCGACGAAGGGATTCTGCAGTGTTTACCCAGCTTGGATACCAAGGACTTAACTGGATGTGGTGGCCGTTGCGGCATTAATACTCAGTACTGTCAAAATATTCACAGGAATGCGTACACGTGAGTCTTTGGTGTATTCATAATTTTAATATGTAGAAGCTCATAATTAGAAGTTACGATAGAGTCGTAAACTCATAAATATTTGGTGAACGAGGAATTGTTTCGTAAAACAAAACATTTTTAACATTCCTTTGGAATCTCATTGAAATTGGCCATTTGGTAGCTGCTACTTAATTACTGTTATTAAATGAAATTAATTGGAATATAAAATACAAAATTAAACTGGTTTGGAATACGCGACTGTGAATCCGTTCAAATTCATGTAATAATCATTTTTCTAAACTGGTTTTCCAAAATTAAAAAAAAGGTTTATTTCGATACTTTAACGTACTCGTACTCGTATATAATATCAAACAGTAGTTTTCAAATTTCCATTAAGTAAATTGATTTATAAATTATTCAAAAAGTAATCATTGATCATAATGAATTGTATCATTAATATTTAATGTCGAATAAAATTGACTTTTCAACATTCACGTGCCTAAATAATAATAATAACAATCGAGGCGTTGCCATGGGAAAGGTACAATCGTCAAAATTAAATTTTGCAGGAGAAAGAAAAACTCCGTCTCTAACAGGTGGACTGACGGCTAGCGCTATTTTGTGTTCAGTTTAGTTAATATTCACGAGAGTTGGAATTAGTGCTTTTACCGGGCTATTGGCATTTGTATTTATACTACGCTTTCCACGAAGAAACGAAAGTTTGATTTTTTTTACTTCGTACCTTTTCCATGTCAACGCTTCAATTATCGATTATAATAAATAAATGCCTACTGAGTAGGTAAGAATATTACAGTACTGATTGATGTTTACGTCATTATTGCTCTCGGCCATACAATTACGCGTATGCGATCATCCTAGTATTTCGTGTATAATATTATATATACATACAATATACATAGGTAGTATAGCATTGATTATAGATAGATACTATATATTATCAATGATATAAGCAATACGTTTCCAAATATTATTCTCAAACGCATATGACTATACATTTTGAAACTTAAAAATTGAATCGTTATTGATTTCCAAGGAAAAACGAACGAAATTATTAACGATTACATTTTGGAACCAAGTATTCAAAAAAAGTACTAAACACGCATGTAGTTTTCATATATAATAGATTGGATATAAACAGGCTAATAGCACAAATACGTTATAAAATGTTTATTTTTTTTTTTTTCATTTTAAGTGGTCTATGGAAAAATATATCAAATCAATTTAGATATGTACGAAAAGGTTTTTACTCTAATACTCAAAATCCAATGTTTAAAAACTCTAAAATACCAACTTTCATCAAGTTATGTTAGTAAATAAATATACTTTATGCCCTTAAATATAAATGCTTATGAGTACTCTTTTTTTTCGAAACATTTTGAATAATTCTAAGTATTTTAATTAATTCAAAAATGTATAGGTACTGGAAGTATCGTAGTACGAAAGTAAAAATAAAAATAAAATATTTTATCGTATAATTAATTCGCAAAATATTTCAAAAATACTGTAAATGACGAAGTTAAGACGAAAAATAGTACATATAAAATAAGAATAATGCTACTTAAATTATTTTACTGCGTGGTAATTAGTTAGGTTAATTGAAAAATATATTTGCAATTAATCTAATGGAATAAGAAATTACTTGCAAATGCAAAAATTTGCGAGTTCTAACGGTTATACAATTTTGAATAACAGATAAATTCATTCTGCATATAATTTAGTATTTAAATTATACATTAAGAATATTTATACGTTAATTAAATTAGTTCGTTCTTAATTAAATTATTATTTTATCATCAGAGTGTATACACTATAAAAATACGCATACATTGAACAGTGTATAAATGTTATTTTTTAACGTATTGGTTTCATAAGAACAGTTGTTTAATTGAAATTAATTATAAGAATTTTCACATAACTTATGCTTGTTAATTTGTATATTAAGAGTTACTTAAAAAAAAAAAATAATAAGATAGTGATGGATTGTCTTTCCTCCATTCACTTATCATACAAGATAATTGGTGACTGTTTTTAATTTTGAATAAAATGATAAATTACGTCTTTAATAAAGCGATTCTGAGCAAAGTTTCAGTGCAATATATACCGTTTGGCGTTTACATATTTAACCGTTTAAGTCTAATTACTAAAAGGATTTTTTTTAATAAAAATCTAATACAAATTTCGAATGATCAAAGGATTCCAAAAATATTTTCTATTTATACCCTAATTTTCATAAAGTTAGGATCAACTAATTGCCTGATTGATTTTTATAAACATTATTTGACGTAAGAGTTTGATGTAAAAACTATTGTTTCATAAAAATTCAAATTAAACACTTGTGAAAAAAATTCCTGACAAGACTGCTTTTAGTATCGTCAGTAAAATATTCGAGTAAAATTATATTACATTTTCTGGTCTCAAAATTTAAAAATATATTGAATTGAAACGTCTAAAACATGATATTTTCAAATTTATATTTCTAGTTCAAAAGAGATAACAATTTTTGTTTATCAAGTACCTACGGAAAAATTGTTGTTATATCATGAAATTTTAAGTTTCTAGTACCATTACTTTTGGAGTAATGCTTTTTGTAAATACGTTTTGACTAGGTAATTAACTAAAAACGATTTGATAAAAATCTCGTGTTCGAATCATTTTACAATTTTTACTCGGCTTTTTAGTGGTTTTTCTTAACACTTGAAAAACGTTTGGAGAAAAGAACTCAAATGGCCTCTTCAAAATACCATCTGTATGCCATTTCTAGTCTCTAGAGTGGTTGAACGTACATATGGACAAAAACTACAACCAGAAAAAGTGGTTCTGAACAAAAAATAGATCCTTCGTTTCATTCAGAATCTAAAATAATAAACATCGTTATAAAACCAATAAATCCTATTCGCTTCGCTCAGAATTTAAAACGTATTTGATTACTGTACATAATTTTTAATACTTTAATGGCTATTACTATTGAATGTTATTATAACATTACGTCCTTATATATTTATTTAAGTGTTAATAGTAAGAGATTTAAATAAACGAAACACGTTTTTTAAATTTCCCAAGACAGTCGTCGAGAGTCAGGACAACAGAGCAAAACATTAAAAAAAATGTATGTGTTTAACTTTACAGACGTTTACATCAGATAATATCAATAAATGTCAAATAATGTTGAATCTGGCCTCATTCATTTTATTCCAACACCAAAGTCTTTTTCAGCCCACCTCCGAAACCCGTCTTTCTGTTTCTATCATATTGCCTCGTTACATATTATTCGAATTACTTTGATCTATTATTTTTCATCTCATCTACAGCACACGGTGTGGAGACCACACCTCAACTACCTTTTATACGATACTAGTTTTTAACACAATCGAATCTTGCCTCGTACATCAACATATTATTTAAATTTGTGTTTCATGTATATATTCACATTCTAAGCTAATATAGGTAGCGGCTGTCTCTTCCACAACGCCCGGTCTCATAATATGTTTCCAATTTGAATACTTGGTTCCAGATTATGTTATCGGACAATACCCGCTTAGTGCTTTCCTCTGTCCACCCACATTTATTTAATCCCGTACACAATATCTTTTTCGAAATTACAATTATTATCATCTCGTTCCACCGGTAAGACTGACCTGAACGTAACATAAACATTAAACATTCATGAATAAGTTCCACGGGAGTGGTGGTTGCCCAGGTCACACGAGCCTTGGGCACAAACTCTGTGTCGCTCTTCTTTTTCATCTTATAATAATGACGTTACGACGCTCAAGTAATTTCGTTTTTACATTTTGTTTTTTTTTTTTTTCTATCTTCCCGTTATTTTACGGGTGAACGTCATTATTAAAATGCCTTATTATTACACACGCTTCGTTTTTCGCTTTGCTATGAACTAACTGGTAATCAATATATACCGTCGTCCAGGTCTACTTCGGGAATTCGGGCGAACCGATCTTAGAGGTAGAAATATATTACCCTTCTCTGTTCGCATCGAGTGAACAATTAAACCAGCCATACGTATCGCGGTTAATTTCGCGGAAAATAAATGTTTTTATTTCTCCATCGTTATTTTTTCTAACAATTTTACTCACGACAGACCTATTTAAACTGTTTATTGAAGCTTTACTAAAATGTATTATTGTTTTCAACTTTCGTTCTGTGCAAATGTAATTTCCAATGTCGGTAATATTTCGAGCACGAGACTTTAATAATTGAAGTGTACGTTTTTGTTTTGTGCTCTTTATTATCTCATGGGTAAAATAGGAACGAATTAATTCGTATCTACACGTCACATTTATTACTCGTTGGACTGGGTTCTATCACAGATACTAGGACTATTGATAAGACTCGTCCGACCGGTCTAACGGGGTTTAACATAAATAAAATAAATTATCACCTCTGAATCAATTTGAAAGTCGAAAATATCGTCAAATAAGAATACATATAAATAAAATATATTCGTATAGTAATTAATTTAACAATTACTTTTGTTTTCAGTTGTGTGGACACGTCTCCGTGTTCCAAAAACGAGTTCGAGTGTGGAAACCGTATGTGTGTGTCGGACAAAGCAAAGTGTAATGGTATCTACGATTGTTTGGACCAGACGGACGAGAAGGATTGTCGTAAGTGTACCGTGGCTCGGCGTATTTTGATGATATCATAAAAGCAAAACGATACATTTTGAAAATTCGTCTGATTTCAGCATGCGATCTCGAGACACATTTCAAATGTGGTCTTCAGTGTCTGCCCAAGGCGAAAATGTGCGATGGCGTGGCGGACTGTTGGAACAGCCACGACGAACTGAACTGCACACGTAAGTCGGCTATGTATTTCTCACGTAGGCATAGATTAATATTGGAGATGAAAACAATTCGCATTGTAACGGAAAATAAAATATTTGATATTTAATACAAACACATAAAATACGTTTAGATTGCGAAGACGGTAAATTTGCTTGTAATTCAAACGATGAGTGTGTGAGCTACGATCGTTTTTGCGACGCATACGCGGACTGTAAAGACAGGTCTGACGAACCGTTAGGATGTGAAGGCCCTTGCAGGAGTAATGAGAAAGCTTGCAGGTAGATATTGCATCAGAAGAATGCTTCTTCAACACAAGTTCCTATTTGAACGTCTTGAGCACCGATTTCTTTTAGCGTTTTTTTTTTTTTTCAAGGAATGCGCCGTTTATTTTAGCATAAAAAGACGCGTGTTACGATTGCAAAGCGAATCCGTCAATTGTTGCTATTGATTCGTGGACTGACTTACTATTGCTTATGAATGGTAGCTTATACTTTGGAGATCATTGAAAAGATACTTTTTCGAAAGACCCTAATTTACAATAAATAAATAACTAATTTTTCTCGTAATGTTTTTATATCAAATATTTTATTAAATATTTGGACCTCAAGAATATTATTGTACGGTGGCGGATCTAGGATTTTGTTTCCGGGAGAGCAAAACGTTTTTCATGATTTAAAAATACACGTTATTAATATTACATATAACGAATAAGAAACTTATAATTTTTTAAAATAAATATCAGAATAAATAGGTGAATATATTTATGTGAAATAATAATATAACTCGGAGACTCAGTCTAGTTTATTAACTTAGTCGGCTAATGTGGTAAGGGCCCAGGCCCGTCTGACTTTCCCTAAATCCGTCACTGAATATTGTTCAATACACACAATTGACGCGTCTTATTTTTATCATTGTTTTGTCATAGTAAAAATTAAATATCTTCATTTTCATTTCTCTCGTGAAATATTGTTCTGTATAGGTTTGGCGTGTACAAATAAATTTACATTTTTACATTTGCTTACCTATAATTTTACCTACATTTTATGTTTTTGATTCCAGTAACAAAATTGAACTCTATTATTTTCAAGCATAAAAATGAAAATGTTAACGCTATAAAATTATTGCTTAAAGTATTGTGCACATTTTGCACGCATGACTTAGGAAATAACGATTAACAGTAGAATGAGATGTATGATTGATGTTATTTTCAACACAGTGTGTACTACATGAACGTTGTATTTATCTATACATTAGATTTTTTTTTCCAATTTTAATTATTATGTATTGGCTATACCTTACTGCTGTTGCAATGAATTGGATTATTTTCATACACCCTAACACCTTCCCACATAGTACCTAATCCTACATATTAATGCGACACTCTTCTAAACCAGCAATCTAATCGTTAATTTATATTTTTTTCAGAAATGGCCGGTGTGTAAAACTCCATAAAATTTGTGATGAAATAGAAGACTGCGGAAATGAATTTAACAATAAAACTAATTGTTAATTTGTAAAAAAAAAAAAAAATATGTTTATCTAATAGTTTTTTTATATATATTGTATTTGTTGTATGTTGTAAATTGGTACCTATTTATTTAATAATAATAAAAAAAAAAAATGTTTTAAAAATTATATATATAGTTTAAATGAATATTTACTTAATGAATGACATGTGTTATGTGTACATAATAAGTTATCTAAATTTTTTTCAATATTCATTGATTATTTTTTCTTATTTTATTCAATCAGCAAATCTTCTTAGGTTAAAATGTCAAGCACTACAGAATCTAAATTAGAACTATGTATAAATGGTAATGTTATGTGTATTAAGCGTAATGAAATGTATAAATTAGAAAATTATCAATGAGAAATGTTATTGAGATAATATGTCCGAATTAGCTTACGAAATTTATCAGTAAAAATATTAATTAAATACCATTAATTAGACCTTATTAAATATAAATATTAATTGTTCTATTCAGTGGAAACAAAAGACGCATTAAACACTTAAAAGGGCAGCTTAAAAGTTTAAAACCAATTTTCCTGTATTTTTGAAACATTCTGGACAATCAATTTTTTTATTTATATATTTCCAGATACTGAATTATACTAAAGTAATCAGCATAATGTCACAGACTCTAAAGATGGGTTAACATAAATTAATGATTACAATTTTTTCTACTTTCTTACAATACATATACACGAAATGAATTTTTAAACTTTATTTATTTTACCTACATACGACATACCTAAATCTTATTATGTTTATGTTAGATGATAACACTAATATTTAACACATTTATTCAATTAAAAATGATTTAACACTGAACAGTTTTTCTTTAAAAATTAAAAATTTGTTATGCCTTGTATTAGATGAGGTCGGTTTTCGATAAATAATGTACTATCTACCTGAGTGTATTGTCACAAATGATTCATATTCAAAGTACTGATCATCAGATGTGTAAATAAATAATTATTTGTCCTTGCTACATAGAAATGAATCGAGAGCACACATTTTTACATTCAAATATATTTTTATTAAACGCACGGAAAATATTGCTGGTATAATCAGTTGTCAATTTGAAAACATTGAGTGTCATCTATTGAGGCATAAATATAATTTAAAATCATCAGCGTACAATAGACGTTTGGGAATAATTGGCCAAACTGAATAATGATTGATTTAAACTAATAAGGTGGATTACCTACAGTCAAAAATGCATGTATGATGTCATTTAATCATGTAAATGAATAGAATACACAAAAATCTTGTAAAATATTATACCTTTTATTTGAGATATACCATTATGAATAGCGCATGTCAAATGATAACTTAAAATTCAAAAGCATTTTTTATACATAATATACGTCATATTATGATGTAGGTACAATATTTTATAAGCAATGAAAGTTTGGATTTATTTAAAGCAAAAAATGAACTTTTAGCTATTTATTTAAATTTTTATATTTTAAATAAATTATCTGAATGAAGAGTTTAAGTGTTTCAAAAACAAGCTAATTGTATTTGCGTATAATGTAAATTGATTGTTTTTAACTATTTTTTTATTTTTTTTTTATATTGATATTTCACTGTACAGTCATAACAAAACAATCATGTGATTATTCATTACTTATAGTCGTCATTATTACGTGTCATCACAAATAAATCATGAAAATTCTTTACAAAACACTAAGAATGAACAGATAATTATACATATTTTGTTCCTATATAGAATTCTATTGATTGTTTTTCATGAACGGTATATCTTTTACGATATATATCATAAGTATTTTATACTTTTTAAGGATCAGTTACTTATTTAGAACAAAGTGAGAAAACAAGACAACTTGAACAATTAATCAAACATACCTAGTGGTTTTAAAATTGATTTTTATCGTTACTTGAGTAGGTAATGATTTCTATATACCTATGTATGTAATCAATAATTATTTTAATGGAATGCAGTAGTTCTCTAAAACTGCACTCATTTAGCTAGTTGTTCTGTTGGTAGTCTGTACTATTGATGTGTAATTTTTGAATATATACTGCAAACAATTTTGAAAAACAGCAAAATAACATTTGACTTGATTATCTTTTGACTTAATGACTACTACAAATTTTAGTTATTTTATTATATAATAAAAAATAATAATAATAATAATTCAAATGAGAAAAGTAATAAACCATTACCTACTTACTGGATTTGTTCATACATTATTATAAAATGTAATGTGATTTTCACAACTTGATGATAAATTATTATGAAAATAAGTTGTTTTCCCAGTTTGAACTACTTTTTTAAAATTTCAATTTATAAAGTTTTTCTAATAGAAAATACAAGATCATTTGTATTTTAATCCAATAGTAGTGTTTAAAAGGTGCCTAAATTTTAAATTTGTTTAAAAAATTTATTTTTTATTTAAATTTATTTTTTTCACAATTTAATATTCAATCACAAGTTAGTGCAACTACAAATTATTTATTACTTCCTTGTTAATTTAATAGTGTTAATATAATGTTCGTTATTTCCAGTGTATTGATATTGGGTAATGTTTAACTTATTCGCCCCATTTGAATTATATAATGTTATTAAGATTTTTATCATTTTTTCACCTACTTATAGACTACAAATTGAAAATAACTATCAAAACTAATATATATATATATATCCACATTTTCTTAAAAAGAAATGTTTTATTGTTTTTAAATAGGTGATTTTACTTGTATTTATTTATATTTAATTCGTACTTTAAGCTCAGTTTTCTAAAAATTCACAATGCATTTTTGTTGAAAATATTGATGTTTAAATTTTAATTATGGGACAAATAGATTAAGCGAACTAAGTATTTATTCTTGAGTGGGTTCGAAACGCATTGTTTGGAAGGAGTTTGTATAGGCAACACAAAATAATTACATGTATCATTATATGCGTAATATAGAATCTCACCAAAAACGCTCCGTTTTAACTCAATTATATAACCATATAAATGTAGGAAAAAGTCGATTAAAAATAATTTAAAAAAAGTGTATGTCTGATTATTACTTAATATCGTTTTAGATCTTATACAAAAAGAAAGTAAATATTTAGTTAATTGGGTGGAAGTTAAAATAGTGCGTTGTTTTATCCATTTTAATGAAAACATATAAACTATACTTAAAAAGTAGATAAGATATTGATGGTAGAAGTTCAAATTCTTTCAAAAATATTCATAACTTTTTCGCTGTTAATTTTACATCACAAAAAGTAAAGTTTCTAGTACCATAAATATTAAAGTTAGGGGCTAAATAAGAGAACTCGATTTAATGAACATCCTGTTCACGAAGTTTTTCAACGTCTTTACTCAATTTCCGGTATTTTTTCCCCAATATTGGAAAAACGTGTACAACTAGTAAAAATTAATTCATAAAAGTACCAATAACATGAAATGTTTGATCTATATATTATGAATGTCACTTTTGGACAAAGTTTACAAACCGAAAAAATGTCTCCTTAAAAAAATTGTTAATTTATCATTTCAAAACCAATAGACCTTTTATTTCACTTAGAGTCTCAAATTGTTGAACAAAATATATATGAAATACATTTCTTGGCCATCCATTCAATTAGATTGATATAAACCAAGTGACGAGCCAACAGAAACGTGATGGAATCCAGTGATTGTCATTCATCATCGGCTGCCTACTGCTAAATTAAGAAACCAGTGGAGTTGATGAATAGGATAAGGGACTTAATGATAGGAGTGAAACGAGAGTTGAGGAGAATATTAGAACCGGGATAGACATTACTAAAAGAAGAAAGCTAAGAAAAAAGGAGTTGTCAACTGGAGAGAAGGGGAAGACTATTGAAAAATATGTGGACGGGGCCACATACATAGATTCCTCGTGGTGTTGAGTCCATAGCGGAGAAGAGCTAAGGCCGAGTATAAAGGAATGGTTGGAGCCTTAAGACTTAAACACTACCTTTTTATTTGAGTCAAAATATTTAAGATATAAAAAAAAATAATAATTATAAAAATATAAATAAGTGATGGTCACCCATCCACTTCGATTAGCAAAACCAAGTAGCGAGTCGAAGGAAACTTGATAGAATCCAACGGTCGCTACCGGTTATCTACGTGTACGAGTTCATGAGAAAAATATATTATATCACATAATGTATTTTAAACTTCAAATTTCAGATTACAGATATTGACTATTTTTCAAATAAATTAATACGATTAAATTATTAAACGAAATAACAACGACAATAATAATTAACAACATAATAACACTTAAAAATAATACCTGTCACTAGGTACATCAAGCTCGCTCTACAAACCACGATGATGGCTTAAGATAAATTTTCATTTTTCACCATAGATCGTAAAGATCGCAAAATTCTGTGAAATGTTATATATATATATATATATATGTTACGGGCAAAGTGGGAAATTCGGGCAATGTATACAATGCCCGGGCATTGTACACATTGTCCGATGCATATTGGGCAATGTGAATTGTAAAGTATTTATACATTAATAGTATTCATTTTTATATGCAATTTATTTATAAAAATTGTGAAATACGTTAATAATCATTAAATGCACAATATATCCCGATAACGAAACCGATAAATATCTTGTCTCATATAATTTTGGTACGTACAGTTTTACTTTAGTTGTATACTGTCACTCAGTGTAGGTATATTGTGCTTAAACATTTATTTTTTGTTATACAGTGCTTAACCAAACATTTATTTATTTATTTTCTACATTTTATTTAAAATGGAAAATTTTAATACAATTTTAATCATATTTGAAATAAATTAGTATAAATAAAAATAATAATAATATAAAAATTAATTAATTATGTATAATAGCTAGTGTTTAATCAGAGAACAGACGTAGCATTTAATGATTATTAATTATGTAATTATTAGAATAAATGCACTTCACAATTTTTTAAATGTATAATTTGTATAAATACTTTACAATTCACATTGCCTAATATGCATTGGACAATGTGTACAATGCCCGGGCATTGTAAACATTGCCCGAATTTTCCACTTTGCCCGTAACACATATATATATATATATATATATATATATATATATATATATATATATATATATATATATATATATATATATATATTAGCAATTGAAAAACAATCGTTTTTGCGACTTTTTTGTCGAAAAAACGTAAAAATGGCCTCAAAGTCAATGTCTAGTAAATTTAAAAGTTGATATTTTTATAGAATACCTATTGTAGTACTACTATATACATGCAATAAAAACACGTAACAACAAAAAAATTTTGGCAACTTTTGAGCTGAAAATAGAACTTTAAAAATACCTTGTTTCTTAAAAGTTTATCCTTAATGAGGTTTTAAAATTTGACAAAATTTTTGAAAATGTAATACAACTTAACTCATACACATCAGTCATCACTAACGATTCTGAAAAAATTTCGAAAACACTTGGGAATTTTCGTTATATACGTTTAAGTAAATTACTATAAGATTATATAATCTACCATAAGTCAGCATAAATACTCAATGGAAAATTTTTCCAAAATGTCATAAAAAAAAATTTCTACATCACAGTCATTGATTCAGTTATAATTATAAATTATATAGATTATATGGATTACACCTAGTCAAAAACGCGTATTGGAAAAATACGTCATTTGATTATGTTGTTAATTATTATTGTAGTTGTTGTTTCGTTTAATAATTTAATCGTATTATTTTATTTGAAAAATAGTCAATATCTGTAATCTGAAATTTGAAGTTTAAAATATATTATGTTAAATAATATATTGTTCCCCTTCACTTGTACACGTAGACAACCAGTAGCGACTGTTGGATTCTATCAAGTCTCCTTCGGTTCGCTGCTTGGTTTTGCTATTCGAACTGGATGGGTAACCGTCATGTTTTTTATTTTTTCATTTTGATATATTGAAGATTTTGACTCATATACTCATTATATTAAAGAGTAGGTGGGTATATCATGTTATCCGTATTACCTCAAAGTTAATATTTATTAGTATTGTAAAAATGGAAACAAGCAAACGTTTATATTAAAGTAAATCAGGCTAATATATTTGTTAGTTATTCACTGTGCTACTATAAATAAGCCGTGAAATTGTTGACACAGAGAGCTTGATTTAAACTTTTAATGCGATAAATTTGTTTGTAACGATCAAAAAAATGGTGGTACAAGTTCGTCCATCGTCCCTTCGGTCCTCGGACAAGATATTGGTGATGAATGTATTAAGTTTTAAAGAAATGATGACTCATTTCTTTAGTATAAAACGATTCTGAGTAAAGCTTCAGTGTAATATAATATATTATTATTTAAATACTGTTTACGTATTTTACGGTTATTTGTATAATTTTTGGTGAGTTTTTTTGTAATTAAACCCTCATAAAATATTCAATTAGATATAACTCATTTAAACTTCAATTATTGTAAAAATTATAACTCATTAGAAATAAACTTAAAAGAAATCAGACAATATCGAAAAAAATCGTATAATAATTTATTAATGTGTGTATAAAAAAAAATCCTGACTAACGATTTTTGAACTTTTGTTAGGATAATTAGGTAGGTATATGAGTAAGGTCATATTAAATTTTCAGAACTTTTTGTCAAATATTTAAAATTATATTACATAAAAACTTTCAAACAATTTGGTAAATTAAAAGTTCTATATTTAAGTCAAAAGTGCTTTAATTGTTCTGAAAATTTTGTCCAATATAAAAAAGTATGTATTTGATAGTAGATAAAATTTTCAAGTTTCTAGCTTCAATACTTTTCGATTTATGACTAAATACCTAAAATCTGAACAGTGAAAATCTCGTTTACGGTGGATTTTTACCGATTTTACCGTTTTTACTCAGTTTTTCGATCGTTATTCTTGATTACTGGAAAAACTATGAAGATTTTGGAAAAATGGCCTCTCTAAAGTACCATCTCAGTTCAATTTCGAATCTAAAGAGTTGCTGGACGAAACTTTTGGACAAGGATTTCTATACGAAAAAGTGTTTACAGAAAAAAAAAAAAATAAAAAAATAAACATCATTGTAAAACCATAAGATCCTTCGCTTCACTCAGAATCTAAAATGTCAACAATCTATTGCCCGATTTGTACTAAATGTTTATTGTTTATGTACGGTCATACGGACGTGCATTATACTTATACATTGATACGTTTGCGATATATTGCGAATTGTTATCGTCGTCATCTGATATCAACGGTGGATAGCAGTATTCTAAAATGAAACTGTTTATCGGTGCTGTTTCAGTTTTAAGTTTTAACACACAACTACACAAGATTAGAATTTTGTTTCAATTTAAAAAATGATAAATGTGTACATTAATTTATGGTATACTATTCATACCGTTTTCTTGAATTGAAAAAACAACGAAAAACTAAAAAAGTGATTTTGCTTAAAAAACGTTACTTCCAATTTAATTGGAATATTACTTCATAATAATATCAATAGTGTACATAGTAGTTTTATACCAAAACAATACTGAATTACATAAATAAAATTCTGCATGTGTGTTTTGTTGCTATTTTACGCAATGAAAAAATTAATTATAGAACGTGGTTATTTTTTTAGTGTAAATCTCTGTAGGACATCATATTTATACAAAAAATTAGTAATCAGTAACTGAGTTAATGCTTCGATTTCTGAAAGTCTCCGTAAACAAATACAAAACCAACATGGACGATATGTCGATATGGTATGATATTTATTGGAATTTATTTACTAGAGACTTTTGACCATGTTTACGGGTCATACATTTTCATAAAAAATGATAAAGGTTTCAGATAATATTATTAAAATATTGTTTTTTTGTTCTTAGTTAATAATCATCATTTATCCTATATTCTACTATTTAATATTAATAATAATTATTATGAATTATACCTATTCATTTATAGAATTTATACCGGATAAAAGTAAAATAATATGATTATACTTTTGACAGCTTTCGAATTCGTATTGTACAGGGTGCGGCATAATGGACTCCCACATTTCCGAGGGAAATAAAAAAAAAACTATACAAGATATGGAATTTTTTTTTTTTATTTATTGAAACTACATTAAATAAGGTTTTTTTTAAAGTTATTTTTTTCAAAATAATGTCGTCTAAATGATTGCCTTGACGAGCAACGCACATATGGAGCCGTTCTCGAAAGTTTTCCATCACTCTCGCCAGCATATCGAGTGGAATCGCGGAGATTTTTTGACCGATGGCCTCTTTTAGTTCTTCGATGGTTCTAGGTCGATGTTTGAAAACTTCAGCTTTGAGGTATCCCCATAAGAAATAGTCACATGGACTCAAATCAGGGAGGCGAGGAGGCCATGTAATGTTTTGTCACACATTCGGCGTTTTTGAAAAACGCCTCGATAACGAAACCACGTTGTTCACCTGACCTCGACATTGTGACGACTAAAAATCGTATTAATGACCTTACCCAGTGAAATAAACCGCTTTTATCTGATCAGTTTAATTACGTGCTAATGATGTTTTGAAATATTGTAGTCAATGACGGATTATTTTCTAGAACGGATCCAAATGTGCGTCAATTGAAAAGGCAATCATTTGGACAATATTATTTTAAAACAAACAACTTTAAAAAAAACCTTATTTAATGTAGTTTTAATAAATAAAAAAAAAAATGTCCATATCTTGTTTGGTTTTTTTTTAATTCACCTCGAAAATGTGGGAGTCCATTACGCCGCACCCTGTAGTATGTTGAACTTGCAGATAACCGTTTTAACGAATACGTATACACCATTGAATCATACGAATCCACGGAATGCTCTAATCGCTTGTATTTTTCATCTGAAGGGTACAGGGGAAAAACGGTAGTGGTCTATTTTTGTAAATTTTTCAGGAGAGCAAAAACAAAGTTTACAGATTTTCTATCTGTCCAATAATTAAACAGAAGAAAAGGCTTTATGACTATTATTATTTTAGTCAGAGTATTGACTTTGAGAAGTAATTGAAATAAATCAAAAATTTTAATGATTACTACAAAAAAAAGACATCAAAATAAAAAATATGGACTTATATAAATCTTTTTCCTCAGTAAATCCCGATTATTGTTAAGGAAATTTTGTTGTTAATTATTATTGTCGTTGTTATTTCGTTTAATAATTTAATCGTATTAATTTATTTGAAAAATAGTCAATATGTATCTGTAATCTGAAATTTGAAGTTTAAAATACATTATGTGAAATAATATATTTTTCTCATTAACTTGTACACGTAGACAACCGGTAGCGACCGTTGGATTCTATCAAGTTTCCTTCGACTCGCTGCTTGGTTTTGCTATTCGAACTGGATGGGTAACCGTCATATTTTTTATTTTTTCATTTATATATCTTAAAGATTTTGACTCATATACTCATTATATTAAAGAGTATGTTGGTATAATATTATGTTATCCGTATTACCAGTGTGTACTACATGAACGTTGTATTTATCTGTACATTAGATTTTTTTTTCAATTTTAATTTTTATGTATTGGCTATACCTTACTGCTGTTGCAATGAATTGGATTATTTTTTTACACCCTAACACCTGCCCATGTAGTACCTTATCCTACATATTAATGCGACGCTCTTCTAAACCAGCAATCTAATCGTTAATTTATATTTTTTTCAGAAATGGCCGGTGTGTAAAACTCCATAAAATTTATTATGAAATAGAAGACTGCGGAAATGAATTTAACAATAAAACTAATTGTTAATATTGTTAAATATTAATGTTTAAAAATATCAAACATAATGGTTTTAAAATATTTTGATATCGTTACTTGAGGAGGTTACCTCATTTGAATTATATAATGTTATTAAAATTTAATCATTTTTTCCCCTACTTATAGACTTCAGTTTGAAAATAACTATCAAAACTAATAGATATATCCACATTTTCTGAAAAAAAAAATGTTGTTTGTTTTGAAATAGGTGATTTTACTTGTGTTTATTTATATTTGATTCGTACTTAAAACTTAGTTTTCTGAAATTCACAATGCATTTTTTGTTAAAAATATTGATGTTTAAATTTTAATTATGGGACAAATAGATTTCTCATATGACATTATCGGATAGTAAAATAAAAACAAATAGATTAAGCGAACTATGTATTTATTCTTGAGTGGGTTCGACTCGTATTGTTTGGAAGGAGTTTGTATAGGCAACACAAAATAATTATATGTATTATTATATGCGTAATATGGAGTCTCACCAAAAACACTCCGTTTTAACTCAATATAGGAAAAAGTCGATTAAAAATTAGTGGCGGTTATAATTGGCTTTTAAGGGGGGGGGCGAAAATAACAAAAAAAAATCGTAGGGTTAATAATGTTTTATAAACCTTTCCTCAATATTTTGAAATATAATAAACATTTCATAGGTATAGCATAAATATTTTTTTATTAGTCATATTACATCAAATATAATTTTTAAAAAAACTACAGTAAAAGCATGTGCCTATTCTTTTGTTTGGCAAAGCGTGTTATAATATTTTCTATATCTATAGAAATATCTTTATGAGTGTGGAGTAATGCTAGCCCATTCAACCTTTCTTCGCCAATTGTTGACCTTAACCAAAAACCATGTTTTCAATCTACGTAAATAAAAAAAAAACACACCACACAGGCATATTATAATGTAAAAGCCATAGAAATACAAGTTAATTAAAGAAAAGCATAACAGTTAGATAGAAATAAGTAAAGACCTTTAAGATAAGTAAAAAAGTTGATAATACGCTTAGGTACCTACACACGGTACCTATAAGAACAAAAAATAAACAAAACGCACAGACATCTTAACAAATTGCAATACGATAAAAATTAAAAAGCCGATAAGATAATGGTGGTGGAAGTTCGTCCTTCGTCGCTTCGCTCCTCGGACAAGATAATGGTGAGGAGTGTATAGCACTTTCTATCATGGGATCACCTAACCTAACCTCGGACAAGATATTGGTGATGAATGTATTAAGTTTTAAAGAAATGATGACTCATTTCTTTAGTATAAAACGATTCTGAGCGAAGCTTCAGTGTAATATAATATATTATTATTTAAATACTGTTTACGTATTTTACGGTTATTTGTATAATTTTTGGTGAGTTTTTTTGTAATTAAACCCTCATAAAATATTCAATTAGATATAACTCATTTAAACTTCAATTGTTATACCAATTATAATTCATTAGAAATAAACTTAAAAGAAATCAGACAATATCGAAAAAAATCGTATAATAATTTATTAAAGTGTGTATAAAAAAAAATCCTGACTAACGATTTTTGAACTTTTGTTAGGATAATTAGGTAGGTATATGAGTAAGGTCATATTAAATTTTCAGAACTTTTTGTCAAATATTTAAAATTATATTACATAAAAACTTTCAAACAATTTGGTAAATTAAAAGTTCTATATTTAAGTCAAAAGTGCTTTAATTGTTCTGAAAATTTTGTCCAATATAAAAAAGTATGTTTTTGATATTGGATCAAATTTTCAAGTTTCTAGCTTCAATACTTTTTGATTTATGACTAAATACCTAAAATCTGAACAGTGAAAATCTCGTTTACGGCGGATTTTTAACGATTTTACCGTTTTTACTCAGTTTTTCGATCGTTATTCTTGATTACTGGAAAAACTATGGAGATTTTGGAAAAATGACCTCTCTAAAGTACCATTTCAGTTCAATTTCGAATCTAAAGAGTTGCTGGACGAAACTTTTGGACAAGGATTTCTATACGAAAAAGTGTTTACAGAAAAAAAAAAAAAGAAAAAAAAAAAAAAATAAAAAAAAAAAAAAATAAAAAATAAACATCATTGTAAAACCATAAGATCCTTCGCTTCACTCAGAATCTAAAATAGGTACATGTTTTTTTCCTTTTTGTGTAATATTGTACCATGATTTATAGGTACTAAATAATTAAATTTAAAAAAACGGCCCAAGGGGGGGGGGGGTGATCCACCTATCACCCCCCGTATAACGGCCACTGTTAAAAATAAATTTGAATAAGTACATGTCTGATTATGACTTAATATCTTTTTAGACTTAATATAAATAGAAAACAATGTAAAATTATATGTATCTATCAGTATTTATAAAAAAAAAAAAAAATGAATTTAATTAATCTTAAGAAAATAAATATTTAGTTAATTGGGCAGAAGTTTTAAAAGTGCGTTGTTTCATCTATTTTATTAAAAATATGTAAACTATACTTAAAAATTAGATACGATATTGGTGGTGGAAGTTCAAATTCTTTCAAAAATATTCGTAACTTTTGCGCTGTTATATTATATCACCGAAATGTCAAGTTTCTAGAACCATAAATGTTAAAATTAGGGGCTAAATAAGATGACTTGATTTAAAGAAAATCTTTCTCACAAAGTCTTTCAACGTTTTTATTAAATTTTCGGTAGTTTTTCCCTAATATTGTAAAACGTGTATAACTAATAAAAATTGATTCATCAAAGTACCAATAACATGAAATGTCCGATCTATAAATTATGAATGTCACTTTTGGACAATGTTTACAACTCGAAATAATGTCTCCAAAAGAAAAATTAACACAATAAAATAAACAACAATCAGAAAATATAAACAATATCTGTACAATTAAACTGAATTGTAAGCTATAATATTTATTATTATAAGATATTTTCTACGCAAATGTAATATTTGACAATCGTAAAATACTTTATTAAAATTTCTAAATTAATTTTTAATGTCATTTATGTCTATCGGTAATTCTACAGGTTAACAAGTATTAAAAGTTTCTAGGCAATTAATATTATATTATCATAAACATTAACGATGCTATGTTGTGTTTGCTTATTGCATATACTACTATCGTAGTACTATAATACTACTATAATAATAATCTAAATTTGTTTTTAATTAATTAAAAAAATAATAATAATCTCTCACTCAGGTGTATTATAATTTTATAAAACTAATAGCAAGTATTATAAGCTATAACTATGATATGTTTGATGTTTGATGTCAACGTATATAGATAATTAAGTATTTGCTTTTCAAAATCATTTTTACTTTGAAACCATGATGAATAATCTTAATAATATAACCATTATATTTAAATTTAACCATATTTTGTTGATCCGTAGAAGGTGGGTTTACAAATTTTAATTTTCAACGTAACTAATTATTATTCTTGTTATATATACCTATAGAAGTATAGAATATAGTAAATAACATATATAGAACATTCGACAACATAGATTCAAAATTTAGTTTTAAATAAAATAAAAACAAAACATTATAGATCAGGAATCATATATAGATGATACTTTGAGTGTTCATTTTTCTCTATTCTCAATAACTTTCCAAAGCGTGAAGAAAAACTATCAAAAATTCGAGCTTATTGGTAAACGAATTTTTCACTAAACCGATTTTAGTTTTTTAGTAACTCCATCACAAGTATGACTACAAAAATAATGTTGCTACAGAAAATTGAAACTTTCACCATGTATAAATAGCATTTTGTTTCATACTTAGTGACGTATATATGGGGGCAGATGAAGCAGATACATAGATCTGCCTCAAGTCCCAAGTCCTTTTTTTTATATAGGTACATATAGGATATAATATAATAACGCCGGTCTTTGAAGATAAAACTATAAAAGCGATAAGACTCTAAGTCTATACTCTATAGCATGCATTAAAAATTAAAAAGAAGAAATGGTAATGCTAAGATGAAAAGTGGATTAGAAACATTAGATTGAAGCGAATAAAAACTTAATCGCATAATTCAATAAGTGAAGTGTCAAATAAGTGTAAATATGCAATAACAAGTAAAATAAAACAACAATTTTTTTTTTTTATCTTTTTTGCAGCAAAGACTTAATGAGGTGGCTGCAATAGCCTATAGAAACATAAAGTAGACGTAGAAGAACTCATTGATGAAATTAATAAAAAATAGAGTTTTTTTATAAATTAAAAAAATAATGTTATTGTGTCATTAAAAATAAATGTAATATTTATTCAATTTAAGTCTACTTATCACCATTCAGTTTACGATACATGTTGGATAGTGCCTACGGCAAAATATATAAAGTACATATTATGTGTTTTAAGGTTTATTTATGAAAAGTAGAGCGAAACAAATTTGTATACAGTACTACGAATTATTATCGCAATGAGTAATTTATGTTTAGGTAATTATAAGGAAAAATTATTTGAATGTTGAATACTTGAACATCAATATATATGCTATTATATACCGAACGCAGCGAACAATATTTTCGCATTCTTCTGTCCCCAAAACAAATCCGTAATTACATTCTTGTACACACTTGACAAAAGTCTTAAGAAAATTTTGACAACTCTTGGACTTAAAGTTAAATTTTGAAAACACTTCGTGTTTTCAAAGTTTATTTCTAGTAAAACTTTTGCTATTTAATAAAGTTTTGAAAATTTAATATGGTATCATTTATATATAAATATCTAAACTATATTATTTATATATATATTATATATATAAACTATATCGATACCTACTAAAAAAATCGTTGCTCAGGATTTTTGAGATAAGCGTTTAACTCAATTCGCATATGATATTTACGAAATCAACTGTTTTTACAACAGTTTTCGACTTCAAATAAGTATTAAAATTGTTCATTTACGCGATCATTATGAAACTTTTGAAACAGATAGAGTAGTATGTTTTGAATCTTTCAGAACAAAACAATTCTTCTTTTTTTCAAACTAACAAATTTTTGACGACTTTTATAAAAATATACCGACAAATAGACTGAAAATGATAATATATAATAGGTAGTATATAATTATTGGAACCTTTATCACTTATTGGCATTGAAAGTGAGTAGTGACAAAGTTCCTAATTTAGATTAAATAACAATAGTTGTTATTCACAATATTCTTCATCAGAATAATTGAAAATATTGCTTTTATTTTAATTACTTATATTTCTTATTTATTGTGTAATCAAATTCATTTTAGATTCTGAGCGAATCAAAAGATCTTATGGTTTAACAAAGATGATAATTTTTTTTTTTTTAACTTAACTTTGTTCAAAAGTTTCATTCAGCAACTCTATGCATCGAAAATCACATTTAGATGGTACTTTGAGGGTTTAATAAGCTGTCCTCTCTCACAATAATTTTTCCAGGCGAGAGGACAACAGCTTACAATGTTTGGGAGCCTTAACACTTAAGCACTACATTTTTATATGAGTGAATATATGAGTCAAAATCTTTAATATATAAAAAAAAAAATGACGGTCACCCATCAAGTTAGTTAGACTGGCAAAACCAAGCAGCGAGCCGGAGGAAACTTGATAGAATCCAACGGTCGCTACCGGTTGTCTAAGTGTACTAATAAGTAAGAAAAATATATTATTTAACATGTTATATTTTAAACTAAATTTCAAGTTACAGATATTGACTATTTTTCAAATAAATTAAAACGATAAAATTGTTTAACGAAATAACAACGACAATAATAATTAACAACGTAATCACACTTAAAAATAATACCTATCACTAGTACATCAATCACACTCTACAAATCACAGAACTGATGGCTTAAGATAAATTTTCATTTTTCACAATAGATCGTAAAGATCGCAAAATTCTGTGAAATGTTATATATATATATATTAGCAAGTAAAAAACAATTGTTTTTGCGACTTTTTTGTCGAAAAAACGTAAAAATGACCTCAAATTCAATGTCTAGTAAATTTAAAAGTTGATATTTTTATAGAATACCTATTCTAGTACTACTACACGCAATAAAAACACGTAACAACAAAAGAATTTCGACAACGTTTGAGCTGAAAATAGAACTTTAAAAATACCTTGTTTCTTAAAAGTTTCTCCTTAATAAGGTTTTAAAATTTGACAAAATTTTTGAAAATGGAATACGACTTAACTCATACCTACACATCACTTACGATCCTGAAAAAATTTTGAAAACACTTGGGAATTTTCGTTATAAACGTTTAAGTAAATTACTATAAGATTTTATAATCTGCCATAAGTCAGCATAAATACTCAATGGAAAATTTTGCCAAAATGTCAAAAAAAAAAAAAAAAATTCTACATCACAGTTATAATTATAAATTATTTAGATTATATGGATTACACCTAGTCAAAAACGCGTATTGGAAAAATACGTCATTTGTTTATGTTGTTAATTATTATTGTAGTTGTTGTTTTGTTTAATAATTTAATCGTATTAATTTATTTGAAAAATAGTCAATATCTGTAATCTGAAATTTGAAGTTTAAAATATAATATGTTACATAATATATTTTTCTCATAAACTTGTACACGTAGACAACCAGTAGCGACCGTTGGATTCTATCACGTTTCCTTCGGCTCGCTGCTTGGTTTTGCTATTCGAATTGGATGGGTAATCGTCACGTTTATTTTTATTTTTCATTTTTATATCTTGAAGATTTTGACTCATATACTCATTATACTAAAGAGTAGGTGGGTATATCATGTTATCCGTATTACCCCAGTGTTAATATTTATTATTATTGTCAAAATGGAATCAATAAAACGTTTATATTAAAGTAAATCAGGATAATATATTTGTTAGTTATTCACTGTGCTACTATAAATAAGCCGTGAAATTGTTGAGACAGAGAGCTTGATTTGAACTTTTAATGCGATAAATTTGTTTGTAACGATCAAAAAAATGTCAACAATCTATTGCCCGATTTGTACTAAATGTTTATTGTTTATGTATGGTCATACGGACGTGCATTATACATTGATACGATAATTACGATAGCGATATATTGCGAATGGTTATCGTCGTCATCTGATATCAACGGTGGACAGCAGTATTCGAAAATGAAACTGTGTATCGGTGCTGTTTCAGTTTTAAGTTTTAACACACAACTACACAAGATTATAATTTTCGCGTTCATTTTAATTTAAGAAATGATTAATCTGTACATTAATTTAGGGTTTACTGTTCATATAATTTCTTAAATTGAAAAAACAATGAGAAACTAAACATTTCCCTAAAACGATGGGTCTTGCGTGAGTGTGTGTCAATGCGCAAGTGCGACTTTGACAAAAGAGGCAAAATTTTAATTTGTTAGTTCATTCGTAGGAAAATAGTAAGTGCGTTATGTTTTATTAAATGGATTATGGAAGGGATAATTTGATTATAGTTGACTGCTTTTAGTTGCGTCTTAAATTATAATATCACGAGGAAATGGTGCATGTGTGCATGCGTTTGTGTATAATTGGTGTAATTTTTGTATAGAAATAAATTACTCCTTTGTCCATTCTATTATGGATTATTAATAATATAATATCAAACATGATAAAATATCATACGTTGTAAAAAAATTTTACTGTGTAATATAAAAGTATAAAATAATAATTTTCCCTATTAAATGTAACCTCTTAGGACATTTTTAATGAAATTATGATAAAAACATATTTATATTCGTAAATTACTGTTATAATCTGTGTTAAAGGCAGTTATAAAATTTGGTTTAGTAAATATTACACAATTATATAATTGTTATAAGATTATATGTGACTTACGATGACACATATTAGACGCGACAAGATTATAAAATAATTAAATTGAATTTCGTGGTTATTCTAAATACGAGAATCAAACATTTTGACGAAACTAATTATATTTTACTTAGATTTTTAGTTGGGTATGAGATATTTTAGATATTTACCTTTATAAGTAATAATTTTCGAAATAATATTTGGATGATAATATTGTGTGTGTACAACAGCATAGGTACCTATGTTTAAAATTCTAAATTTGTCCGTTGCCAGTATGAAAAAACATCCATGATGATGATTGATGACTAACGCTCTTGAAATAACTTTATTCAAAAAGTTATACAAAACTTCACAATATACAAAATGCGTATTATGTAGCAAATTATATAGCAAATTACCTGTCTAAATTTATTATTCTATGTGTTCACGTGGAATTTTTTCTAAAATTGATTGCATTCAGTACCTATCGAAATGTATTTTGATTAAGATCGTTTAAAGATCATAAGGTTCCAATTTTGTTGTTGGTTCTAAAACTATTAAGTGCACTGAAAGAAGTTATTTTATTTTAACTTTATTAAAAATGTGTCTTAAAAATGAAAAAACCTTGGATTTAAATCTTAATTTCTTTTTAACATAATTTTATAGAATATTTATGTAAATAAGAGTTGAAAGAAAACTTTTTCATTTTATGAATAATTTAAAACTTTTCTCGTCGAGTTTTGTAGTATACTTTAAATTTTAGAAATTAAATTATAATTTTGCATAACTTAATTTTAAATACGTATTTAATAGTTTCAAAACACCGCGCAGAATATAATATTATTTTATGTTTTGTATAGACTGCATTTAAATACCTTTTGTACAAGATAAAGGAGCCGAACATACTTATTATCGCAGATGTTCTTTGTGGCTTGAATAATATGGGGGGGGGGTATAATTTTTTTTAATCGATCAATCAGTTATTTAATGAAATGATTCCGAGAAAAACTGCAGTTTAGTATACAGGAATTAAAATTTTAATTTAAAACAATTATGAAAAAAAATCTTGAGTAACGATTATGACAATTTTTTATAATCGTTAGTCATTGATACTCCGTCATTAGCAGTAAATTTACTTTTAGTTACTCATTAGAAAATTGTAGAAGCATTTATTCACTTTTGGTTACATTATAATCGATTTGCTTAAATTTTGTTAGAGACTTCGAGGTTTATAAATCCACCAACACTAAGTTAGAACAAACATGAAATACGATAGATCAGATACGATATAATACATGATACACTTAGATTATCATAATAAATGATCAATGATGATGATTTACGGTCTACACTCTACAAACCTAGTACCTACTACATCATAGACATATAATACTTTGTCGTATATGTTTACGGTCTATATAATTCCACCACAAAATATAATAGTAAATAATACCATAGATACATGGGTTTATAAATTTAAAAGAATATTAGTAGATCGACATTTTCAATGTGTAAAAAAAGAATTTGATTTAAAAAAATTGTAAATATAATTATCAAAAGAGAAACACGCTGAACAAGAATCTAAAAAAAAAAATACGATTTCGAGTAATTAGAGAAAAACGGAAATAAATTATTTCAGAAAAACCGCGTCTAGAATTGCAAATATAAAAGTTGTAACTCAGGAGTAATATAGTAAGAACAAATTTTTAGAATTGTCATTTTATTTCAAAATCACACAGCTTCTACGAATACGAGCTCTGATTTCCAAATTGTTATTTTATATTTTAATATATGTTTTTCTCGCATAGCTTTCATAGAAAATGTACAACCGAAGTCGTCAGTGTTGTGTACCCGGAGACAGAGGCGCAAACTAGTTGGAATTATAGGAGGGGGAAAAATAAAAGTATCAAATACCCACCTATGAAAAAATTGCTCGCTTTGCTCGCATTATATACACTTATCAATAATTACTTAACAAATAAAATCATATTAATTGGAATAAGAATAATGAATCCATATTGTTTACAATTGTTTGAATATCAGAAAACAATAATTTAATAAAAAAAATCAATTAGCGCATATGCCATATAGGCTAAATGGAGACATAGAGCACAGTCACATTCGTGTGATCACAAATACAATTCACTATTCAGTATTCAGTATTCACTATTAAACAATATTTTATTGATATAACAATAATCGAAACAAAACGGCGTCGCCCCAAACGTTATAAATTATAATAGATAATAGATATTTACCTAACCTAACCTAACCTATAGTTATTTATAGATGTGAAAACCAATTTTCTATTAAATATTCTCACCACTCACACACTGGCAATATAAACTACTATAATACTATGTATTACTTTATGATTAAGAATTGATCATTCAATGTTATAATATCACCTAGATATCAACTAGGACCCACCCCATACACACATACCACCAAATTGTATTTGGGGGGACAAGTGCCCCCTGCTCCCGGGGATTTGCACCTCTGCCCGGAGACTCAATGAATAATGATATTTTAATGTAATCATCGATGATCTGTACCTATTTATACGAGACAGGCCGGCGGCATAGCATCTGTCGGAAGACCGTCGCCACCTCGATGGAACGTTATCGCGTGTCTCTGTGTCGGTTAGCCTAACAACACGTTGTTCCTAAAAAACGGAATATTTTAATTGGCGAAACTATTGTACCGCAGCTGGGTATAATGTATTATCGAGTGGTTAGCATATATTATATAAGTATAAATGTATAATACTGTACACGGTTTTAAATACACACTCCTCGCCCCTCGGGTGTATAATTGGTCGAATTCGCGTGCGCGTAAGAAACACACACGTATGAATACGCGCGCAGACGTGCCGTTTTATTTTCAATTAGTTTTCGTGAACTATTATCGCAGCAGCAGTCCGGTATACCTAAGGTGACCATACGTCCCGTTTTGAACGGGACAGTCCCGTTTTTTGAATCTCTGTCCCGTTGTCCCCTGGGAAATCTTCGGGAAGCTAAAATGTCCCGTTTTCAAAAAGTAGACATAAAAAAAATAATGAAAGTAAATGTTCTTTGACGATATATCATTTTTAGAAAAATATACAAGTATTTAATTTTGTAATTATTACACGAAAACATTTTGTCTATAATAAGTTAATTACCTAGTAATAGTGTAATAAGTTAATTTAATTTTGTTGTCCTTTAAAAACATTATAAGTACCACAGAAATTTGCTAGTAATATTATTAAATTAAAAATATTTGTTTGTTACAAATAATTATGATTTTTTTTTTGTCCCGTTTTAATTAAAAAAATATATGGTCACTTTAGGTATACCGTATACCGTATACGTAAGTACGCACGCCCAGAGGCGTGTCTAGGACCAAAATTTAGGACAGGCCTAATTATAAAAATAATTTGTATAGTCAATACATTTTTTAAATTTAAGAAAAATTTTATTATACTTGTTAAGTCATAAGTATGAGCCATGAGGTGTAACATGACGTGCTAATATTAAGAACTATTTATAATATGAGTATTTATTTAATAAATTGTATTCGCCTGTTTTTCATTTTGGCGAACTCGTCAATTATCTTAGTAGAATCTTTCAACAACTCCGAACTGAACTCTCTTTCGATTGATATCAGTGCTAAATTATGAAGACGCGTAGTTGTCATAGATGTCCGTAAATATGTCTTGATTCTTCTCATAGTTGAAAAACTTCTTTCGGCTGATGCCGAACTTACTGGAATAACCAATACGCGTTCAATAACCGATTTAATCTCCTCAAATGACTTTCCCATATCGCATATTTCTATGTAAAAATCCATAATATTTTTACAGCCAAAATACATATTTTTTGCTAATCTGCATTGACTCAACTCTTTATCCGAAAAATATTTATCATCGTCATAATAATTCGTAAATTTTAAAACAAAATTATCATTTAAAAAATTGTTTGATGTCGGATTAAATACTGATATTGCAGATAAAAAATCGGAATTTTCGTTAAATCTTTTGTTCATTTCACTTAATATATTATCTACCACTGTAAAATACATAACTCGCATATTTTGAATCGTAATATCAGTATTTTTAAAACCAGTCGTTGAAGTTATAACATAATCAGTTAATGTACTATTAATATTCGTACGTCGTTTTTTATCATTTGATAAAGAAATATTTAAATTCGAAGCTGTAATTTCAGATGTTGTATAAAAGTTACTAAAATGTTCATCTGAACGTAAACGTTGAAGCTCTACTTTTGTAGCTTCAACTAATTTTAAACATTTAATTATATCGAAGGTTGACGATTGCAAGTGTATTGAAAGTGTGTTAACAGTTGATACAATGTTATCAAGAAATGTTAGAACAAATATAATATTGAAAGGACAAAACTGATTTAATAGGCCTAAGGTTAAAATCAGCCTAATAGGTTAAAAATCAGGGTAGGCCCGGGCCTACCAGGCCTACCCGCTGGGCACGCCTCTGCGCACGCCGACGATTCACGTCACGCCTGCAGTTTGCGAACGACCCCGATACACTCGGTACAACAGTGATTTACAACGCCTCGCGAAAACACGACGACTGCATCACACACTCCGAGTGCTTATGATATTATTATATCATGAAGTATGAACCGTTAAACGAACAAAACGTATTTGTATACATATATGATATGCACGACGAGCTCAAGTCAAACCGCGACAAACCTAGATCGCCGTACGTACGTATTACAGTACGGCACTCAAAAAACGGGTGTGGTTCGAATTCAGTGGAGTGAATCGCGATCCGTTTTACACAGAGAATCCGCGTGACGTAGTACGGTAAAACGCCGGCGTATGTTATTTTCGAAATAAAGTGATGGAAATGTATGCTCCAGCAAAACGTTTGTGATGTCACCATGTCACGCTTTTTTTTATATATTGTATTATTGTTCTAATCAACAGATTGTAATCGAATACTTATCAAAGTTGACTTATTAAACCCGATAAATTGATTAAACTCGTAGACGTTTTAACAAAAAATGTATCACCCCCGCTTTCGTTATGTTCAGGCCCGGGCGATCGTATGGCCAATGGACGTGAGCATGTGTCTTGAGCGATAATTATCATAACGAGCTATGAAGGAGATAAGATAAAAACGCAAAGGGCGTCTGGATCTGATTCACAATAAACTTAAGATTATCTAGATAGAAATAAAATGTGATAATTGGTACAACTCACTAGCATGATTTATGATTTATGAATAATGATTATTAAACTTATAGCCGACCATTAGTTCATTAAAGCATTGAGTCGATAAGTTTTCACCGTAGAGCAGCTAAATTCGATTTAATTTGTTGGTAAATGTAATCGAAACATGACAACTTAAAACGGTGGTTTAAAAACGATATCAAATTATATAAAAAATGATATATTATTTTTAATTAATTGATTTTTTCTTCCAGAATTTCATTTGTTATTAATTTTCCTATTACTAATAATATTTATATTTTATTAAGTTGAAGTTAATTTAAAGGAAAACAAATCAATAATTTTATATTTACAGGTATGTAAAAAAAAAGTGAAATAATACAAATAATATTTAAATATGGTACTTAATACATATAGACTTAAACAGAAACATTTTCGAAATCGCTTAGTGTTACATTATTAAAAGCATTTATCCTTTAAATAAATTGTACATAATATAAAAATTAAAAAGCAAACCTATATATATATATATATATATATATATATATATATATATATATATATAATATATGGGCACCGTATTCGACACACATAATATATAAACAATTTTCTAAGACATTGTTGCAAAAACTAATCGGTATTTTATTGAAAATAACAATAACAGTAGATAATGTTGAGAATTTACGTCACGGTTTCGCGAACTGAATTTAGGTAGGTACCAACTCTCTCTTCTCTTTCTGTCGATATTTCGACATTCATTATTTGGGCAAAACAGAGACAGATTTTTCACTCTATTATGAGAACTTGAAGAATAACGTCTGTTACTTTCTAGAAATAACGATTAATTTTCTCATTTGAATGAAATGAGTAATGACATTAGTACTTTTATAGAA